>JABUQX010030273.1:0-30000 GCA_015478945.1 Trachelipus rathkii
ATGCTGCAGGCCACGGATCTATATTATAGTTTAAATTAAAATAAATTTTGGTTTCAACAATGTTTTTTTAGTTTATGAGATAATTTCAAGTTGTCAATCTTAACTGATCATATAATTATATATTTATAATTAAGGTTTAAAGGTACAAATGGTTTATTTTATAATAATTTCCTTATCTCATATATATATAATGCGTTTGGTTGATATTCATATTATGTTAGTACGCATGATATAAATATATATTATTATATAAAACTTATATTAGGTGAATATAAAGGACTTGTGATTATATATTAGTATAGTTGACCCCTTAAAAACCCGAATGCCTATCATTGATAATAAAATAAAAAGATAGCAAGGGAAGAAGAAGCATAAGGCTATGTAAACATGTATATAATTGTATTATTGTATTGTGTGTGTATTATATATAGATAATGGATGAATCGAACATAATAATGCCAAGTTTTAATATATCAAAACATGAAAAGCTTTTAGACTAAATTTTATACAAATCTCAACAACTTTTAGCGTGTTCACAGAAATAAACATCATTTTGGTTATGCGTAACAGAAATGATGGTTCGTCGGGGAATTCAAAGATATTCACAATGATCGTGCACTAATAAATCTTCAATCATTTTTTACGCAGTAGTCCATTCAATGAAGAATATAAATTTACAAATATTAAACAACCACATAATTGTGAGACGAAGATTGGAATGGGGATAAATGTTTAACTGCTTGTTTATAATTAATTGTCATTATTAAATGTATAAAATAACGTTGTTTGATTACATTTCAGTCAATTGTAAACTGAAGGTTGGTGGAGGGAGTCAAATTAAACTATGGTTCCATCCTCATCTTTATACAGAGCACACCAGTGACCGTAATTTGTAATATAGCGAAGGATGAGACGGTATATTGAAAAGCCAAGCCTTTCATTATATCTTTAAGGTTTAATTATTTTTATAACCTCGTGTCTTCGGCGTACACATTTCCTTAAATCCTTTTATACTTTTACATCTGTAAAAACATTTTTAATTTCTGATTCATCATATCCTTTTTTAATAGTTGGTTAACTACGTTTCATACTGAACGATCAACGTTCAATGTAGATTTTTGAGATAATCCCAAATGACTAACTATTCGGAAATAAGAAAGCTGTAGACTTTAAGAAAACGTTAATCTTAACACCGTAGTAAACGGCATCATATACAGTGATATCCGGTTTGTTTTATTGGTATTTTCAAATGAGATTCCAAGCCACAGTGCACTGCAATCTGCAGTTATAAGCTATCCGCTTGTACCCATCTCAAATTAAGAGAACTATAGATATGAATTGTATTATTTTCCACTATAAATGAGCAATGCAATCTGATCTCCACTTCCACTATTTTCCGCTATCACTACACGCAATGGTGTGGGCTATCAAATCGTAGAATGGTCTTGAACAAAATGAATTGGCTTAACTGAGTTATCCACTGTAAGCGATTTTCACTCACGCTCGCTCTACCACTGAATCAGCTTTGAACCATTAATTATGAAGAACTGAATGAGACGATTTATAATTAAAATGTTATGGAATATCTAAAGACTCGGTTGGTTTGTATTGCCGTATACTAAGCTGTTTGATTGGGCTCCAAAAAGCGCATATGATGACCTTGTCTGGCGTTAACATTAAATTCCGTTCACGAATATCTTAAGGGATATTAATGTGTCTCCTGATAAATACTTTGAGTGATTGACTATAATTAACAAGTCTTTGTTTCGACTCTTTCTTAATACGGAAAATGAGGTTTTTAAGGTAGTTGAATCATGTTAAAAGCGATTTCTGTTTCAACCTTGCATTACGTGTTACTGTCGCTGTAAGCTTTACACTTTATCCATTAGCATTATAATTGACTGAGAACCCTTGAAACGCCACTCAGGAGATGGTACTGGCAAACTAAACCGCCTCCGCCCGGCTTTTAACTATTATTGATTTTTCAATGCATTAAGAACGGAAATTGGTGAAGAAGCGGGTCAATCTATCTTAATGCTGTTATTCTATACAGATTGGTAACTTAAATGAAGTAATCATATCCTAGATTGAGTAGGAGTCTCCTATCAAATCTTGCCTGTAAAACTCATGAGAGTATTACCAGTTGACTTCACTTGCTCTTATCATATATTGTATCTCCCCCTTTCATTTGAGTAACTATAGAATTAGCCACAGTCTTGAGATGAGTTTACCTTGGCTTTTACCGTCTGAATCAAATTTTATTAATATAATCATTCTCATGGTAACATTTAACTAAGGTACCTTCAAAGCTGTATTCCCTTGGACTGGTAGTGGTATTGATTTCATAAGTACGAAATATCCGTTTATATTTGACTGAATATGCGTATTGAGTCCGATGGTCAAATTTCGATCGGTGTATTAATCTTTAGAGTTTGGTCATCTTGTCGCCTACAGTGTTAACCATTTGCTATACTTTTTTCCATCTACAGCTTATAAGAGTATATACTATATTCAGATATAAATGGATCATCGGATTAGGTTAGTCTGCCACTATACGCTCATCTTGAGTAGGGCTCTCCCCGTAAGAGGTGTGGTGATAACTTTATAAATATATTCTAATAGGAGCATCTATCTAGTTGTGTTTGAGTAATTAAGAATGGGTGAAGGATTTACATAGCTGAGTATAGTATTGAAGTCGATTCAATTCACATCTGGTCTGAGTATAGGTATAGGAAGATAAACGAGTTCAAGGCCTAACTGTTTGCAAAACTAGGGTGATGAACGCTTGTCAGGAATTATGCATCTTGCCTAATTATGAGAGTTTCTTAATGTTTATGATATTAAATAATTAATTAATATATACGACGCTTTATAAATAACAACTGATCCTCGTCTCTACATCTTATCATCTCATACATCGTAATCTCTAATATAAAAAATAATTTAAAGCATAAAAGCTAAGAAAGCTTTTAACAATGTTGTTATATGTATCTCAGGTCGGTAACCATATTATAATAACATAATAATAATACAATATTATACCATTAATCATATATTATTTCGCCTTAAGGCGACGCAGGATATCTTTTTATATTATATTTAATGTATTTTATAGTATATAAATATATATATTCTAAAAGTAGAATATTTCTATAATATATTTTACTGATATTAGTTGAGATTATTTAGATTGGAGGGAGAGGAGAAGATCAGATTAGATTGGTTATGGAAATAACACACATTTATATATGAGTTAGCAATAATTTTTAATGTCAATTATCTACATACTAAATTCTAAAATGAGAGAGAAATAATGAGTTCACGTTTTCCTTTCTCTTGGGGCTTCTGTATTCTTACTTCGTCTGTTTCTGGTGCTTTCTATCCTTTCTTCTAGTTCTTTCTTCTTTATTATATGTTTACTTGCTACATTTCGTTAATTAATTCCTAATCTGTTTGTTCTAATCGTATCTACTATGGGGAATTAAAGGTCGTGTAGCATGGTTAGCTTCTTTTGTGACTGTATCTCACCAAGCCATCTTCTTCTGATATTCTCGTCATATCAATTCACATAGTCATTTCATCCGATGTATACGGTCAATGTATCCGCCGTTGTAGATGAATGTCATCGAAGGAGATCACTTAGAGCCATATAATCCTATATATTCATTCGGAAGAGTATTCATTAAGCACCTGTCCCACAGCTTTTTTTTCAACTCATGTTAGTTCTAGACAACTTTTCTCTCGTCTGATTGTATATGGGAAGGTCAAGGGCAGCCTCTTTTGAGTCCGGGCGACATCCATACCACTACTGCCGTAGCCGCTTATGCATTTGGGCTCCATAAGCATCAGATGTCGATCCTGTCATTATCATTTCATTAGTAAGCCTTTCTTCATTAATATGCTCAACTTTCCACACCTCTCATGATCACGATGTTTTGAATGTGTTAATACTTTGTTTTTATACAGTAAAATTATAATATAGATATGCAAAGTCTAGAGAGATATCTAGAGCGAATATACAATACTGATAATAACTAGAAGTAGGTCATTATTCATCACTACTCAATACTGACGTTCTTTCATCTTGACTATATGAAAACTTTATCAATTAATACTTCGTCTGTGAAAAGGGAAAGGGTTTCCTGTCTATCAAGCTCTCTTATTATGTAACTCTAACTTATAGATAATCCCTTTATTTGCAGAGTTCTCAAAATTGCCCAAATGAGAGAACATTAAAGGAAATGTTATCACTTAATCTTCCTCATGTTAATATCTTAAATAGGGAAAATATAATCAACTTCTTACTAAAATAGGTTTCATGTAGGCTTCTGGTTTTTCACACCAAAAATGACAAAAATATAAGATTTTCAGTATATTAACAGACCAATGGTATGGTTGAGCAATGCTCTTGAAAGGTGACCTTCGATATAATGGTAGTTAACATATCGTCCACTCAATGTCGATATTAATCCTCCCTATTCGATATCACGGGTTGCTTCTCTACAGCTAGTATATACCTTCACTTCAACATAGTAGGTACATTTATATGAAAGGATTAACAGTTTCATACTGAGGTTATACAGCAATTATAGTCATAGTCTGAATGTTCATTCATTTTGAACCTATACCAATACTACGCTGGCGCAAGGTTGAACGCCTAGAGAAAAAACAAACATTATGAGTCGCATCTAATATGTAGGTCGTTTTACCTAATCTCGACTTTAAATTTAGTCATTCTGAATCGTTATATTTTAACCTATACCAGTTATATAAATATATAGAAAAATCTCTTAAGTATATTTACTCCATATTACGTCCACTCGTCGAAGAGACTCGGTTTAATATAACTGAAAATAGCATGGTACTAGTTATACTGTTGATTCTAACAATAGCCTTACTCAGAACAAATTTCTGATAGAAGTATTTCTTTTTAGTACCTATCGTTACCCTTTATTATACTATTCATGATCCATTATGCTTCTTTATTAAGAAAACTTTTAACTGTTCCACTCGGGGCTTTTTTGTTTGTACCTTCATTTTCTTTATAATCTTATCTGTAATACCAAATCATCACCAGTAATAGGTTATGAGTGTATTAAGTTTCTAATATTTCTGGTATTTAAACATCATTTGTTACATAACTCCTACCCTCGTAATAATTTCACTTTAATATCCAGCTGAATTTACGTATATTAATCAGTTGTATAAAATTCCTGAGCATGTTTATTTCCAGGAACTGTTTATATATATCTAATGATGCCTCGAAGCATGGTGACCAGTACAGTTATATATAGAATTATAGTAATTGACATCATAATACACCTCCATGATTATCTTATAATGATTACTTGATTTAGTGCTTCGAATTTCGACGGCTTTTATATATGCAATTAGAGTATCTTAGCATGTACGTGTATCCAATCCCCTCCATTCACCTAAATTACAATGTTTATTTCTACTCTTTACCTTGTGTGTATGCTATAAATCACCTTTTCATCTATTTTAATATATCATTTATCTTTTAAGATTTTAAAATGAACTTGTCTGAATATTGTCCTGTTTATAAAATCCCACCTTTTATCTCATCTACTACAATCTATAAATCTGCCAGTTAATATAATTTTTACTAACCGTCAGTCAGGTGAAAGCTACGTATATTATGAACTTAAAGTAACTTCTGTACAACCGTATATCATCTGCTACGTATCCTTTCTTAACTTTATATCTATTACTTATCGACACTCTTACATAATGCATTCACATTTAAGCCTGGACTTATCTTCTAAATTTTTCTAGCTTTTTTCAACGCGGGCCGTATATTGAAGGACTCTTATCATCTTTTTTAACATTTCTAAAGGAGTTGTCTTTATAGTTCTTATGTACTGATCTGTTGATACAGAGTAATGATAGATCATGCCAGTTAATATATCATATATTTAAAAGTTGATGTTCGATTTTTAGTTTAAACCCGTCATCGATGCGCTGCGTAATCTTTAATCTACGCCCTGACTCCCTCTCAACTATAAGAGCCGCCTCTTCTCCTCCACTGGCCATCGTACTTTGTAATACCCTATACCCTCATCACTCTTTGCTTCCTCCAATTCTCATTGAACTCATTGACCTGGGGATTTCTCCTCTTCCTTATTGACCAAAACATTCCCTTACGGCCTATGCTGACGATTCCACCTCTTATCTATATATTTCACGTACTACGCCTGTTCCCGGGCTGCCTACTTGCGTACTCGCCTTTTTTTCCATCTTATACCGCGCATTTAACCATAAGTACCGTGGGTACATCGTCAATATGTAAAAGTATCTCCCTGCACTCATTCCTCATCAATTATATGACTCATTTTTCCATGTCGGATTACTATACTTTGCCATCCCACTATCGAGGTAAGGGCTTACTAGTTTTTCCGCGTAGGAATTTTTTTCTTACAGGCTTATGTAGAGTAGATGACTCTACACTAAAGTATTTTTTTAAACTCTTTCTTACATCCACATTCGGGAAACCTTCTGGGAAGCAAACCTAAGTCGCCCTCCCACTAGTAAGGTTCCGCCTCAGGTTAAAGTTAGTTTCTCACCAATCCTTCCCTCTTTTATAATGACCAATAAATAAATTTTCTCTTATTTTTATACTACTATAAGTACATGTGAATGGTCAAATGTAAGATAAAATTAGAGTACACAACCGAGGTAACGTTATCTACAAAATAACTTTTATTACATAATAATTAATTATATAAATTAATTTACATTATTGTAAGTTGAGTTTATTCCAACAATCATTTCGAGCAATAAGTGATATATATAGTAGCATAAAGTATTCATTGAAGATAGATACGCTTCAGCGGCTTCCTATATATGTACTACAAGCCTTTTTATCAACTTGTAGATATGTAGGTATGACACTTCAGTCGTATCTGTAACTGATCTTCAATAGGCGATTTTTATAACGAGGTACCTGACTCATTTCTTCACGCCATAGCATCATAAAGCGTAAAACGTTCAAGGATTTCGTATAACGCTTCTAACGATAGGTTGTGAAACTTCTTGTATTTTGTATAGGAGAGAGACTTCCGCAAAAGCGACTACTGCATCGAATATAAGACGATGCGCCGTGTGTTTAAGAAATTGTCTAACTACGTCAACCTCATCTTAGTCTTCCTTTGAACGTCGGTACTCAGCTTGATGAGAGTTGAGTTCTCTTTACCGCCTCGACTATAAAGGCGTGTTGAGAAGGACTGAACACCCCTTCCTTGATACGTCGCCACCAACTGCTCACATGAATTCGAGGGATGTTATTATATAAGGAGAAAACTAAGGTAAGTCGATTATGATCTTCTGAAGTTCCTGCCGATATTGTCATTCCCCATTCATTAGTTATACTGCCGCAAGGATATTTAGCATTAATCCATGTCGATACAGCGTCCATAATATTTAAAAGTTCGCTGATAGACATAAATAAAGGTTTATTGAAAGAGTATCCAGGCGTTATGCATGATACATATCGATCACCCAGAGGCCTCCTTCTAAAATTGAATACTGATCATTGGCTATCTTATAACAGGTCTACCATAGAACTATAAGTCAACTCCTTAGACAATGATCAAAACTGACGCCGTATAGAACCCATCACATGAAAGAAAACAAAATAAAAGATAATTCAGGAATAAAGGTAGACGATTATATGTAAAAGTATCTCGAACAGAAGAAAGTTTAAAAAAAAAAAAAGGGGATTATTTCATGGTGATTCGATATTTTAAACGTAAACTTTTGGAAAGTTTTTAAAAGTTCACAATATCCGACCATTCAGTCGGATAGTTTAAAGTTATATTATCTGAAATATTTAAATGGTGAAAAAAAAAGTGAATTTTAAATCAGAAATATCAAAATTTAAGGTTCAATCCGTAACCATGAATATAAATTGAAAATATTAGTACGAGAGGAAAAGGGAAAATAAGCAGTATCTGGTGAAATGGAGAGGATACCCTCTAAGTTTAATAGCTTATATAAGCAAGTATCTAAATTTAATTAGATTGCATTATAATCAATGGAGTGTAGATCACTTTTATATTACTCTCCCGTCTTCAGCCTCACTGATACATCCGATACAAACTCTCGGATTTACACTGTAAGTTAATGATCCGATACTAACTTGAAGAGAGGCATGCGATGATAGGATATGTGAAATTGATATTAAAATTAGGACATAAAAAATTACCTCACAATCTATTCTGGATTGTGCTACAGAGGCTAGATTGTTAAGACTATATTACAATTGGACGATCACTCGTTATCTGAAAAAGGACTAAAATGCCAAAAAGCTGAATACGACAACATTTGCCTACCAAAGAATACTTCTTGAAAGAATTACTTGCGGAGTCATATTTAAATCGGGCCTGCTAATTTTTAGTCATTTAAATTCTTCTTTAGATGGATTAGTGTTAGACTTGGTATAACCAAAACTAAATGCGGTACCTATGAATAAGTAATCAATATCTTTAAGTACAAAAGCAAGTGTAAACCTGCGGACCGTGAATGTCTTTCTCGAACGTTTTTCACCATGCAGCGGTAACATATTGCTAGAGCTGCTGAGCTTGGATAATACTTCTTATGAATCCCTACTATGTTAACAGGTATCTATCTGTGAATTAACCGCATGAACTCACATGAACAAAGATGAACAATCGAGTAACTTTTACATTACCCCATCCGAGATCTCAATCATCCAGGTATGGCATTATGTACTATACAATATAATTGTATATCAGATATGTAGATTAATACCTAAGTCCTTATAAGAGTAGTATTTATTTCCAAGAGAGTAAATTATAACATTCCCTAATGTCATAAAATCTGAATAGATAAATTTTGAACTCTGTACGCTGGCTATAAAGTGTTAAAAGATATCCCTCCTTTACATTACGCGCTTGTTATGCAAATTTCATTTAGAAAGGAAACAAGCAGTTAATTACAGCATAATGGAATACTGAAGAGGTTATCAGATAATTTTTTCATTCAGAACATTCTCTCACTGTAAAGTAAAAAACACTCCTGTAAAATGGAGTAAAAGGGTATTCAGAGGAATCAAAAGCTAGAGGGGTAGGCCTTGGGGGGATTTTTTGCCAGCCTATGAGAAGTGCAATGCCTCTGCTCAGAGAGTGGAAATTATAGGTAAAAAGATATAAGAACAGGATTGGACATACTATCAAAATGCTGCAGGAAATAATCCTCGTACAGCGTTAAAAAACGTATCGCCGATTGTTTCAGATGATAGATGCTTGGATGATGTTACGTAAAATAGGCTTAAGAAGTCAATCAGGGCGACGCACCAGAAGATTGTCATAAAAGAAAAAGACTAAACGAAAAAAACCTCTAAAGATAAAGGGTGTATGTTATTTTCTATTTAATTGTGAAGTGTATACAGTTGAGTATTACTGCATATATAGTAATTGTTTTTTCATAAATTGCTCATTGGCAACCGTTTTCTCAGTGATAAGATGCTTTCCTTCATCCTTCTAGTCCTGATGCTTGTAAGGTGAATGGATCTCTTCTCCATACCCTTACACAGATAGCGTTAAGCGTTTCCAATGTAAGTGCAGTTATTAATCCTCTGCATTCAATACCAAATACAGATGTCCTAGAGTTCAATATTCCAAGGTACTTGCTTATCAATACCAGACCCTCTAAATGTGTTTTTATATGTAATAACGAAATTGACAAAACCTGATTGTACATTTCCTTCATCCGATGACCACATAGTGTAAACAGAATCAAATTTCCTTAACATGTTTCAACCAAATGCTTTGAAGTCTATCTAACGGAACCTTCACTAGGGCGTCAGCGGCTATTATCCTAATATAGAACTATATAGGCTTGTTATAAATTATTCAGACACGCTAAACAGTCTCACTGCCAATCATGTGGTTTAAGTTTTCAAAGATGAAGGCTCACATATAGAGTAAGCAGCTAAGTTCATAAAAATTACTTATCGAATTTTACGGTCGATTTAAATGGTGATAATCTTCTCTCAAGAAAGACTCAGCTACCATTCTGTACATACTATGAATCAATTTTTATCAGCGCTTCAAATCCTAGATATTTGCTCTTAACAAAATAAAGTAAACTCCTACTGCTACACTGATGTTTCCAGAACCTGTGTTCAAACTGTTGGAAGCTATATCTCATGTCAGAAAGAAATGACAATTATCACCACGAGCGTCATTGGAAATTGAAAATTCGCTTGTGAATACTACAGCAAAGTACCCTATTAAGAGAGTTGAAACCAAGATATTAAATTTCACCAAGGATGATCGAGTATCAATATCCCTAACATTGGACGGAAATTTACCACAGAAGTAATAATAGGGATTGTGGAACATGAAGGCCTACTCAGGAAATTATAAAAGTCACCCTATAAATTCACACCTTTCGGACTTTAGGGGTAGCAGTTTACATTGTTGAATGGCCTTCCGATCCGGACGCGTGATTATGAAAGTTATACAACGAGAGACTATCTCTCTGTACTCGTCCTTTTAACGACTTAATCTAATACTGTATCATGTAATGATAGTGTGACAGGTTTAAATCTGAAGAATACGCAAGAATAGTAATTTATTTGCCTATGATCTTACTGCAGACCTTTTTCAGCTTGTAACGCCTATCATTTAAACACCATTTGATAAAGGGACCTTAGACTAAGTCTCTCTTTGGCTCAACTCTACAATCACGCAATCACTTGTAGTTGGCTTTTTGAGCATCCTCAACTCCATTGTAATGACAAGTACGCAACGTTATTATTGATTATTAAAGAGGAAGAGGAAATAACAATCTGTTTTGTTTAAAAATTTAAAGTCGCTTTTTAGGGTGTCGCTATAACGAAATAAACTCTTGGTTAAGTGGATGAAGATAACCTGCTTCATATCATAAATTCCTCGTCACATCACCTCAACAGACATTGATATCCGTTGTATGTTGCAAAAACGACCTATCACATTAATTGAATTCTCTTAATTAAAATTTATTCTGAATATCATATATACCTTATTTTTAAAATATTTAATAATGTAGTTTGTCTGTAAAAACTATGTCGTTACCTGTTCACCCTCTATATTCTTAATTTTGTGGAGTCTTTTATTATTTCATATTGCTTTAAATATGTATGTTTTATTAAATACTTGAGATATTTCTGCTAAAAAATTTTGTGTATGTCAATATTTATACTGTAAAATTATCTAATGCTTTTAAAATGTAAAAATGCATTTTACCCAGTAAACTGTATATAAAAAAAGATTTTTTAATAAAATTTCGTACAAGTTATAAACATAAGAATGTTTATTAAAGGACAACTTCGTGTTTTTTCTTACATTTACAATTTTTAATAAAATAGATTAAACAAAATTAAAATAATAATTAAAATATATAATAATGAAATAAAATGAATAATAAAATAAAATATTAAACAAAATCAAAAATAGAAATAAACAATAAATAAAAAAATATTTAAAACAAATTAAATAATATGAGTTTAAACAGTAAAGCAGATGAGTTAAGCCCAGTGTAACAGGATAAAGCTATTAATAAGCGATAAACAAAAGCATACTAATCCCTTATTTAAGGTAACACCTCTATGATTTACTGATTACTGCTTAGTATGTAATGATTATATGAGTTAAACCAGTTAGCGAGAGTTAAGCAGTAACAGATAGTTAAAGCAGTAAAGCAGAGAGTTTAAATTTATATAAAGCATAAAACATATGAGTTAAAGCATTTAAACATATGAGTTAAAGCAGGTAAAGCAGATAAAACAAAAAGCCATACTAATCTCTTTGTTGCTAGGAAATCCTCTATTGATTTACTGATTATACTGCTTTAGGTATGTAAAGTATTGTTTTTAATAAATTTCGCATATTAGGTAGGAAAAATGAATGACTCAGTATATTTGAAATGAAATTCTTTGATACATTACATTGATATATTATTTTTTCTACGAAAAATTGCGTCTGCGGACGCACGCGCGGCGGTTTACCGAAATATTGAAATCAGCTAATTCGCGCGAGTATATTGCGCCTGCGGCGCACCGCGCAGGTATTCGCTCGGGGGACGTCAAACTGCGGACGACGGACTCTGAGTAACGTCTTGCTTCACTCCTCAAAATGGTACTCTTAGATATATTTCTGTCGTTCGCTATAAGTGTGAGAAAAAAGAACTAATTCTCTGCATAGTAGAAGCATGCCTAGAACTTGTTAATATACGACATATCATTCGCATACCTATATAACCTATGGGTAGCACACCCATATTAGGGCTATTCTAGGCCTAGGGGAGGCTAGAAAAGGCATTGAAAAAAGTGCACTCAGTTGGCACTAGTGGCACACACTTGGCACTTTGTGGCACTCACTTGGCACTCATGGACTCATGGCACTCACTTGGCACTCATTGCACTCATTGGCACTCACACCTCGCACTCACCTGGCACTCATCTAATACTCCATACGAACACTAATTAGAACAGCCCTAGAGATACTTCTTACGTTGATGAACCATCAAAGTTAGACCATCATTAAATCTGAGTCATCAAAAGATGACACCATCAAAATTGTAGTCCATAAAGATGGAGCCATCAAATTGAGCCATCAACAAAGTGGGCATCAAGCTGGGCATTCAAAGTTGAGACATCAAAGTTGGCGGCATCAGTGACGCATGGAATAAGGCATCAAAGGTGATGCATCAAAGCTGAGTTTCAAAATAAGTACCAGTAGAATTACAAAAGAGCTCTGACCCGAAAATTCTTCTCAAATTCACCATTGTGAAGACCAAAGGTGTCGAAAAATTAGTCTGCAGAAAATTAGGGATGGCTAAAAAAATTAGGGTGGTCAAAATTGACCCATGGAAGACCAAAGGATGGGTCGTGTGTTTGTATGTATAAGTGTAATTGTAAGTGTCTATGGATAATGTAAGTTGCCATATGAATGTGCTGAAAGGGTCTGGTGAAAATTCGTAAGTCGTGAACACGTGGGTGGTGGTGTGTGTGTGTGTGCTTGTGTGTGTGCTTGTGTGTGTAACGAAAGACTCAAGGTCAAAACATCAAAAAAATAGGCGTTAAGCCCCGTAAAGGGAGCCAAAAAAATCTAACCGTGGGCCAAATTGAACCATGGCATCTGGCAAGGTCAAGGCCGAAATTTCATGGTCAAACAAAGGTTAAGACATCAAAAAAGTGCTAAGCCCCTAAAGGTGGCCAAAAATAGGGTGGGCCCAAAATTTGAACCCATGGAAGCCAAAGGTTCGGTCGAAAAATTAGAGGTACGAGGTACGCTACAACGGTTGCTGACGCAACCGTTTGCGCAACCCTTCTTCGAAGGGGTTGCCAAAAGATTAGGGTTGCCGAAAAAAATAAGTTTCCAAAAATCCATTGCAAACAAGATGTTTCAAAATTAGGTTGCCAAAAAGTCAAGGCAAAAAGGTCAACGCCCAAAAAAGGTCAAGGTCAGTAAAGTTTGGCGCTCAAAACTAAAGTGTCAGCCAAAAAGGTCAAAAGGTCGCGCGTTCACTTTCGGGGTCCCGTAATGGTACCCACTACGTCCTATTCAAATCATAATAAAATAAGAATAATTACTAATAAGCCGTCATGGTCCTCTTTTGAAACTGTCCAGTCAACCCTTAAAAAATTAATTAATATTAAGAAGCGCATTGGCCCTTCTAGAATGTCTCAGGGAGACTGATATAAATAATAAAATAATATAATACTTAAGAAGCAAGCAATGGCCTACTAGATGTCCAAAGAACCAATAACAATTAATAATTAAATATAATAATTAAGAAAGTCGAGTATCGATTAACAAGTTCCCAGTTCAACTTCATTAATAAATAAGGAATAATACTTGAAGAATACCGCTATGGTCCTTTTAGCTGTCCCATTCAACGAAAAAAATTATAATTAAGAAAACTCATTGCCCCTCTTGATATGTCCAGTCAGCCATTAATAAATAATAAAGAAAAATAATATTAAGAAGCCACATTGATCTATCTAGACAACTTCACGCCTATTCTTATCCCCAAAGCCAAAAATTACCTCCTTCGTAGCTTTACGTGCGCCCTCTTAGGCAACATGTTCTTTGTTTAATCGGTGCTAAAATTTGTAGACATATATCAAGATACTGGCCTAATCATCTATTAGACGACATTATACAAAAACAATATATTTAATTATTCTGCATCTGGCATTAATTTTCAATTTTAAACCTATGGCCTAGCCTCTGCGGGGCAAAATCTACAATGGAAACAATAAACAGCCACACTAAAGAATGTACAACTTTACGGTACAATCCAATGATTGTTCAAATCTGAAAAAATGTATAAAAAGTTTTTCTGAATAGCTATTAGTGTTATTTAACATTTTTTGCTATTTTAAGAATTATTACAGAAAATATATCAAAAAAAATAAAAAATGCATGCAATATTTCTGCTAAAAAATCAAAAAACAAAAACATAATCAAAAAAAATCATGATTTTATTTATAAAAAAATCAATAAAAAATCAGTTTGATTTTTTTCATTTGATTTTTTTCGTGCCCCCCCTGATAGTGATGAAACTCTCTTTCCCCCCATATTTCGTTCCTCGTTCGTCCCCCATGTCGTGTATAAAATAAACCGAAAAAATTGGGGGGTTTTGATTTTTCGTTCTTTTCGGAACAAAAATAGGGACGACATTACACACACATAGGTCAAATTGTCTTCTAGTATCAAATAATCACATATTCAGTTTTTCAGTGATCAGTTGAATAGAGTGTCGTATGTGTTGTTGAAGGCTTGAAGCTTTTCTTTAAGCTTTCTTAGATTCCCCAAAAATTTAAAGAATTTTTTAGAGAAGGTTTATATAACGAGTAGAGAATTGACATAGAATAATATTAAAAACATGTCATCGAAAATAGTCTGGATTATTTTCAAAAAATATCTAATGCCGAGGCAGTTTTTAATCTCTGTGGCAGAAATGTGAGATCCAGCGAGAACGGGAGATATGATAATTTTATCTACGATATATATTATACTATATAATAATATATATTATATATTTATAATATATATAATATAATATATATATAAAATATATATAATATATATATAATAATAATAATATATATATTATTATTATATGTATACATTATATATATATCATATATATATATATGTGCGTCGGCAGTGAGGCTGCGTATAGCCTCACTGTTACTCCTATGCAAGTCCCGGCGAAGAAACGCCACTTATCGTGAAACGTTTTTAAACTCTTCACAAAGAATATCCTCTATGAAGATTTTCTCAGAACAACTCACTTACACCCTTCAATTGGTGACCCCAGAGGACACGTGTGCCAATGGATTGACCAGCCATTCGATCAAACAAACAACCAGCAAATCAAGTTTCTTCTACTTGGGCTCTACTCTGTGCGGTCATCCTGTGCCGCCTGTACCTTGGCTTTCTTCACTGCAGGTACGGACAGCTGCACGTAAGAACAGAGGTTGGTCGATCGAAGCTTCTCAGTGACCCTTAAAGGTGTTAACACAACCTGCTCTCACTGAACTACTCGCTCTACAACAAACGAGCTCTTCTTCCAGGTCGGAGGCGCAGTCGCTCCGGCATTGTCCTGGGGGGGTCGTGGGCTTTTGCTGCCTCACTATGATTCCTATCAGATCCTCCGGGAAGAAACTGCCACTTTATCGTGACATCGTTTCAACTCAGAGGGTTCAACCAACGAATATTCCTCAGATTGAAGGTGCGTTTCTCAAGAACAACCCTTACACCCTTCAATATATACTATATATATTATATGTAATATATTTATATATATATATAATATAATATATTATATATAGTATATATATATAATATAATATATAGAATATATATATATTATATTTTTGTCTTAATATTATAATATATAGATAATAATATTATATTTAATATATATTATATATAGTTATATAGTAATATATATATATATATATAAATTATATATATTATATATATAGTATATAATATATATATTATATATATATTATATATAATATATATATATAATATATATAACTTTTTAATTTAAAGCAAACACCATAATTATGCCCTAAAACTAGCAGTGGAGGTGATTTTATGAGAGTGAATTACAAAGCTCTGAGTAAAGTAGAAAATCTTCGAATATAAAATTAAACATTTTCTAATTTCAGATCTAAATTAAAATTTAATAAAAAATTAACGCTTACATCAAAAACTAGTTTGTCCTGCTTATAAGAGATATTTCATACTTTTTAGAAATATCTAATTTCGAAAAGTAAAATACGCAATAGGTATTTTTTATGAAAATTGTTTCTCCGCTATAGGCCTCTACTTCTTTTCTTGTATGATCATCTGACCTCCTTCCTTAATCCTCCTCCTCTCCTCCTCCTCCTCCTGGTCAAGACAAATGTCTCCCTCATCCAAACCGGCGCTGAAAAAATACACACATTTTCCAAAATTGTATTTATTGAAATAAGAAACTGCTCAAAATTTCTAGAGTAAAAAAAAAATACGTTGATTGGATACTGAAAATAAAATATCGATATATCGATATATCGGCTGAAAAAATATCATCGATGTTTTTTCGATACTATCGAATAAAATATCAATATTGATATATATCAGTCCTCTTGCGGCATCCCTACTTCGTAGGAAAGGTATTTTGTTTCGGTTTTGTAAGTTATGGATGGGTGTGGAAGGGAGAGAGCTTGTTATTATTCTATTTTTTTTTTTTTGAAAAACCTATAAAATGGTACTACTAATAATATATTAATACTAATTATTATTATACTATGCTCTAGGATTTTGATATTGGATTGTGATATTGCAGGAGCCCAGGCGGGCGATGCATAGTTTAAGATGGGAATTACGTATTGTCTGCTATTGTGAGATTCCTTGTTGGCCAAAATTTGTTCCAGTTAGCGTTATCATTGCATTCAATTTGTGTGGCTCTGGAGGTAATTTTTTTTTATGGGGGGGGGAGGGAATGTCATGTGTGTATCGAGAGTTCAACCAAGTATAGTGGGTTGTTTATTACAAATTCTTGTCTTGCTCCATTTATAGAGGGACTTTGGGTTGTGATTATTGGGTCATCAGTAAATCTATTATTTTTTATTAAAATGGATTATGTGATCTTATGTGTATTTTGACGAAACCAAATTGGTGTTTTTTTGGTTATTATAAAGTAAAACGCATGTTGAAACTAATGACAAACATAGTAAAGCTTATAGTGTGTTAGCATATACCTTAGCTATGGTTTTTGCTTTTGGTTTATTCCATTTGAAAAGATGGAGTGTTCAATGTACTTGTCATTTTTTCAAAGAAATGCCAAGTTTTCATTCCTGACTTTTTAAATTACAATATTGTTTAATTTAGTAGCTAAAATTATTATAATCAAAGTTAATTTCAATTTTAATTTTAATAATATATATATATGATAATATATATTATATATATATATATATAATATTATATATATATATATATTTTATATTATATATATATATAAATATTATACCCCCAAGTTATTTAATTTAATTATATATATATATAATATATTATATATATATATATATATATATATGTATAATATATATAATATATATATTACTTAAAATAATATTATATAATATATATATATATATAATAATACATAATAATAATAATAAGTAATAATAATAATAAAACTTTCCAATATTCAAAATTTATTTTATAACTTTTCTCATTACGTTGGGTTAGATTTTAATTCCAAATTATTTTATAAGGATTTTTTTCTTTTCTCTTTCAAGGGTTTAATGTATTTAAAATTATATTTCCATTAAATAATTCTAAAAAAACTGAATTTTGAATTATGTTTGTCTGAATTAGAGCTCACAGAAATACTCTTGTCGAACAAGTTCTCAGGGTAAATATAATATATAATATATATATTTATTAGTATTTATGTATAAGGACGAGATACACATAATATATTCATTCATTACTATATTAGTATATATATATATTTTAGGAGTTCATGCACGATAGTATCAGTATCAGCAGTATCAGCCATTTTATTATTGTTATCATTCATATAGAATTGGCTGATACCTCTTACTTTTTTGGGTGAAGAATTATGAGGAAACTTTGAGATTCAATAATAAATCTAGTTTCTATATAAAGCATTCTAATAAGAGATTCCTAAGCTCAGCTGAACCCACAAGAATGTCATATCTGATGGTGAAACCACTTCTAGAATGCATTTACATAGCATAACCGAGGAGCTTGTTCGCGTGACAAAAAAAAAAAAAGATTTCACAGAAGTGGACGCCGCCTTATCAGCAACCCCTGGCAACCACTGTAGTGAACGATGGTGGTTTTTCAGCACAAAAACCTACTGAAGATGCAAGAGGATTTGGATTATGTTAGACTTTGATAAGTTCATGGCCGAAATTTGCATTGACATCTCATTCACCTTCAAAGTAATCACACCAAGGAACCTCATCAAAAAAACTGAAGAACAAGATATCAAGAGCAAAAGATAATTTCAATATTATCAGCCCTCCCTCATTCAGTCGAATAGCGAGTGTATTTTTGGTTAGTGGGAATTAAACACCCCAAAAAGGAACAGGCTTCTCACATGATACTAGTGAAAGCTAAACACACCTTTTTAAATCACAGTTTGAATTTATTGAATTTCGTTCTGAATGATATCTATCTTATTAAAGGAGTATTTTATTATGTCATGTTGGAATAATACGTTTTTTATTTTGCTTTTCAGCTGATTAATTGAGGTCACTTTCATCTTATTTATTCTTTATTTTGTAGCTAGTTAAAAGTATTCTTTACATTTGTCAATCATGTTTAAAACATAAAGCTGTAGCTAACTTTGTCATACGCTTACTTTAAAATGAAATGGTAATGTTTTTTGAATAAACACAAATATAAAAAGTTATTAATATTATTTGCATTTATTATTCCTGTAAGATACTATTTTAATTTTATTAAAAATAATTTCTTGGCACAAGCCAAATCATAATAAATAGTCTAATATTGTTGTACAGGAATGCATCCTGAGTTGCCTAGCAACACAAATGTTCTATTTATTTCTGTGTATTTATCTATAGATTAATTAAGTATTCGTATCATATATGGCACCTAAAAAAAATAGAGTATTAGTATCGGCCTCTTTTCTGTATCAGTACATCTCATATCTATATAGTATATATATAAAATATATATATATATATATAGCTATAATTATTATAATAGATATATATAATATATAATATATAAATTATTATATATATGTTATATATATTTATATATAATATATACTATCTAGCGTCAGGGGGTGACCGGGCCCGCACTCTTTTTTGAGGGTGATCAGTCCATCTTAAATAAATAAAAATAATAAAAAAAAAAAAAAAAAAAATTTTTTTTGCTCATTAAATAACCCGCCGGTATACTACAAGTTTTATTTAGATCATCCGTTTAATATAGAAATTTTATATTATTTAAAAATATATAAATTAGTGTACAAAATGCGCCTTCAATAATTTAAGAATTTAACCTGAATAATGCCGAGTGTTTTTTTTTACACATTCATTATAAAATGAAAAAATTGTGAATGGATTTTAATTATTTCTTCAGTGTATACACTCGAGTATTTTAGCTTTAAACTCTGGCAAAGGAAATTTTTGATCCAAACATTTTAGTTGGAAATCACGTGGCCTACTGGCTCCGTATGTCACCCCGTTTAAATTGAATGGAAGCAGTGTGCTCTACACCATTGTTTCGTATTACGTAATTTTATTGATCGTTATTATTATTTATTATTAATTTTTATATTTATAAATATTACTATAAGTAAAAATTTAAATAAAAATGACATTGTATATAAAAAATACGAATGTCAAAAAGTCAGTTAATTTATTAGGTTTTCAAATTCTATAAGTTTAAGCTTGTTTTTGTAAATTGATTGACATTTTTATTCATTTAACAAATTTTAAGATGATAATATTTTAAAAGGATTTAACATTTTAAAGTATGAATAAAAATTGAATTTAATATGTAAAGAGAATAAACAGATGTCCGACTTCACCCCCCTGCAATCGTGAGATCAATTCACCCCTTCCAAGTTCAGGTTGAAGAGCTTTATGAACTTAATAAAACTATTATAATATAAGATGCCATTATTATTTTTTGTGTAGTCTTATTACAGACTCACTATATGCCTTGAATTTCCAGAAAAAAAAATTCCAAAGAGGCATATAGGAAAGTCGGGATGACAAGATATACCTAAAGTGGTTCAGTTACCCCGCCTGACGCTATATAATATATATATAATATATATATATATATATAGATATATATATATATTATATTTAAATAATATATATATTAATATATATATAATATATATATTATTCCTCCATATAATTTAACCTTTTTAATTTTGTATTTTTTTATTTATTAATTTACTTTATGGTATCTGCTTTTTTATTTATTTTATTTATTTATATTATTTCATTTAACCCTCATTTCATATTTGTTTGAAAGTCATCCCAGTTTAACTCAACCTCAAATAGTTGATGCTAGGAGAAGGATTTCCTTTGAACAATTCACCTTATTATATTTATCGTATTTGTAACTCTGACATGGTTATTTCAATACCTCAATGAATCAATTCCCTTTTCTAATATGTTCAACGTAATTTTCCGCACCAACTTTACATGCAGTATTTAATGGCACGCAATTCAAACCTTCTTAAGTCTATAATCATCTTGGTACTCCTTTTCTTTGATTTTACTTGGAAGGACTAAATATTTTCTCGTTCAAGAGAGCTTATAAGAGTGTTTTGGTTGAGGCACCTTCAGAGCTTCTTCACTCTGCCACAGTTGCTTGCTATGCGTTGGCGAACTGTCTCTTTTCATGAAATTCGCATTACATACCTTGGGTAGTTTCGTTTATATTGCTTTTTTGTTTTTGTTTTGTGGAAAGAATTGAGTCTAGGGTTTTTCTTACCATGAACTTTCATTTTCATTAATTTTCTCTCAATTTCTATTCATTGAACTGTTGCATCGCTCGTTTTTTTTATTTTTATTTTTACATGCGTCACACTTTCCTTTTTAAATTTTTGTTCATTTCTCTGATCTCGGACTTACTGCCATTTTTGTGCCTCATTTACTCAACTGATAGGAGCACTTTCAAGCCCGTTGCATCTGGAGATTTGGAACTACTATATTTTTGCTTTTTTCCAACTATGGTGGTGTCATTTATTAACTATAAAAAAAAAAAGTTTGTGGTTCACATATTCCATGTTATTTCTTCACTACAGTTGAATGTGGAACTCGTTAGAAATATTAAAAATATAAATGGTTCTTCTCATTTTTTCTTCTGTTAAATGTTCATGCTCCCGTTTCACTTTGTGATTAAAATTTTTTATCCCTAATTTATTTTTCTTCATCCCTTTAATCTTCCGGCATTCTTGTATTATTGGCATTTTGTATGTGGAGGTTTTCACATTTTGCTTTGTATCTACATAATCTACTATTCTTTTCCTCTTTTTGATATTATTTACAAAGTTGTCATCACTCGCACTGATAAAACATGCGCACTGCATATATAGAACCCTAATACTAACTACTAAATATGTATATATATAAGCACTAGTATAAAAATGACACATTCATATATAATACACTTATATACTATTCTAATATTATTGTATTAATCATTTATAAACCTTTCCATATTTACTAATTATATATTCAAATATATATAAATAAAAATTATATATAGCATATATATATATATAGTATAGTATACATTAGAATCACTCTATGAATTCAATAGCCTTTCTCTAATGTATTTAAATTTATTTTATCTATTTTATATTGATGTATCTCTTCTTTAGTTCTTTTACAGTTCAGTTTTTAAATTAATATTTTAATTCGCGTAATTTTATTATTTTTTTTTTTTTTTTCTAAACAATTTTATTATGTCGTTTTTACTAATTTTAGCCTAGAATGGAAATGACTCATCTTCCGATACTTTTCGGCCCTGATATAATATATAAATTGACTTAACCATTATGAATATTTTTTTCATTTATATATTAAAACTCTGTAGAACATGATAACCTTAAAGTTTAAATATATTAGATAGATTAGGTATGAACTATAGTATATAATAAGTAACTCTAGTAGATAT
The DNA here is from genome assembly GCA_015478945.1 of Trachelipus rathkii. Lineage (NCBI taxonomy): Eukaryota > Metazoa > Arthropoda > Malacostraca > Isopoda > Trachelipodidae > Trachelipus > Trachelipus rathkii. Next base: position 22,239 of record JABUQX010030273.1, read on the forward strand.
ATATATATATATGATATATATATAATATATATAATATAAGTATATATATATATATATATATATATATATAAAATATATATAGAATATTATATATATATATATAATTATATATAGTAGGGTATATAAATATAAAATTATACATGCATATAATACTTATATTATATATACCTATTATATAAAATAATATTATAATATATTATATAAGTATTAACTAATATAACTACTATAATATAATATTATAATATAAAAAAAGTATATCAGAGGCGGAAACTCCATACACTCGGGATTGCTCGGATTTCTTACAACAGCTCTTTTTAATAGTCAATGATCAGATACATGCAGAATATCATTAAAGTTTTGTGATAACATTCCAAGGTTTTTAGCTGAAAAAAACATTGGCATATAAATGAAAGATAAACTATTACATAACACCACCAAACAGATATTTAAAATCTATAAACAAAATATTTAGGAATCGTTTTCATTGAATAATGCTATTTTATTAAATCATTTATGTGACGGCTCCGCTCCGCTCATCCGAAATAGCGAGCTAAAAATCTGTGCAAAGTATTCTACAATACAGCCTATACATTCTCCCAGAAGTTAACTACCTTTTTACAAGTTGTTCGTTTTTTTTGCTAGTAAATCTAATAAACACTTTATTTTTAAAAAAATTAAATCATTTTTATTGTTTCTAATGCACAGTTCAGATTACAAAAATTACAGCGAGTTCCAATTCACATAAAAAAAGTACTTGAAATACTATATGTAAGCCATAACCCATTTTTTATATTCGAAAAATAAGTTTAAATTAGCACTAACTAGTGAATAATAGAAGAATAAGAGTGTCTTTCAAATATATATGAAATAACTAACTATTAGAGTAGTATATAGTTATAAATATATAGAATATATATATATATATATATATATATATCTATATATAATATATATAAATAATATAAATATATTAAAACAATATATTATATTAAGATGAGAGCAGAAGACAGAACTAGACGGGATATCTAGTAAAACAATTCCAAGGAGTTCGCCACCTGATAATATAATATATAATAAATACTAATAATATATATATATAATATACTAATATATTATAGATATATATAAATATAACCGTAATATAGATATTATAAATATTATATTATGTTATACCTATATGTATAGTTATATAAATCGAATAAAAATATAATATATAATACCCAATATTATATATATAATATATATATATATATATATATAAATATATATATATATATATAATTATTAAATCTTATAATATAACCCATATGAAGTAGAGGAATTCGTTAAATCTTTTGTTCTGTCTCTTCCACTCCAAAGGTAGAATTAAGTAGTAACACCTTATCTCTTCTAGGATTTTCCATGATGAATAGTTATATTCTTTTTTTCTTTTTCTTCTTCTTATCTGTGACAATGTATCTTTATCTGATTTTAGTAGACACCCTTTTTAAATTGATTATATTTTATAAAGAAGTGCATAAGAATTCATATAAAATGTGGTTGCAAATCGTGAATGTTGAGATAGCGTTTTTAACAAGCTAATAAAAGCGATATATATATTAAGATATTATATTGTAGAAAGAATATATATATTTATTATATATATAGCTTATAAAAGTTTATTATGAGATTATATTATAAATATATATATATATAATATATATATATTTATATATTATATATAGATATATTATACAATAAATTAATTATATATATAATATATATATATATATAATAGATAAGAGTTATAAATATATTATTATATATATATTAAATATTTTATATTATCATAGTTATATATAAATAATATTATATCTGATTCGATAATAATACTATATATACGATATTATATTATTATATAATATATATAATATATGAATATATATAGTCGTAGGTATAGCTTCGCCTCTGTTTGAAATAAATTTTAATAATGAAATGTCTCAAATTAAAGTGATAGATAATAATATTATATATATATATAAAAATATATATATATATATTAGCTACTATGTAATGTATCATATACTATCAAATATCATATATAGTATACGGTGTAGCTTCATGTATGTGGAATATTTTTTACAAAAGAACTTAATTGAAAACCTATATAGTATATAGTATATAGATAGTACATTTCATTATATACCTATATTATATATACTATTATTATATATTATATAAATACATATATAACTACCTAATATATAACTATATTTACTATATATACAGTTGAAAGAGTATCATATAATATATTTATACAAAATATATTACTTTATAAATATTATAAAATTATTATACTATTATATAAAATAAGAGTATATAATATAATTAAATTTTTTTGTAGATTTATTTTATAATAAAAATATTAGAATAGATATATACTAATAATAATATATTAATATAATAATTATATGATATATATATATAGATTATAATGATATATATATAATAGATAATACTAATATAAGATATGATTTCTTTAGCAATTCATTATAAAAATATATATATTATATTTTATATCTCTATATATAATAATAGAATATATATTATATTTCTATCCCTTTATATTAGGATACATACTATATATACAATATAATTATATATACTATTATAGTATCATATATATATTTCAGAAATGCCAATAAAACTAATTTTTACAACAATTTCAAACATACTATCACGGTTGCAAAAGATTAAAATAAACATAGAAAAATTTATGTAAAATTAATTTTCGAATAATAAATAAATTGTAGTCCAATTTAATTATTAATAAATGCGACAATAAGAACAAAAGACAATATTATATTTAATGTATATTCTCTTTAAATTTACTATTTTATTTATTATTTATTATTTATTTATACTATTATTCGGAGAAAGTTTTAGACCTCCATTATTGTTATCTTTTTTATCTTAAATGTGATAATTTATGATTATCGACTTTATTATAATTAGCATTATTATTATTAGTATCTATTATGATTAGTTTTATAAATGGTAGTATAGTGAGTATTATAAATGATTATTATGTATAACACTATTATTATTATTATTTAATTAATATTATTATTATATTAATTATTACTATTATAATTATTATTATTATTATTCACTTATTTATATATTAGTATTATTATTACCTCTATTCATAAAACATCTAGAGTTCAATTATTATTATTATGTATTATTATTAGTAATATATATATATGATCTTATTATCTTCTATCTTCTATTATTTGTAAATTAATATTACTTATTAATTTCACTATTATTATTATTCATTATTAATTATTACTTATTATTCATTATTAATTCTTCGATTAATTATTTATTATTAGATTATTAATATTATATGATTATACATTATTATTTAATATTTATTATTATTATTACCGTGTTTCTATGATTTTTTGGAGAACATTATCTATTATTATTATTTATATTATTATTATTATATTATTAGTTATTATTATTATTATTTATATTGAGATTATTATTATTCATATTATTCCTTATTATTTATATATTTATGTACCCTAGTATTATATTCAGTAGTTATTATTTATATTAATTATCTATTATTAAACAATATTATTAATAAGTGTGAGATTATTAATTTATATATTTATTATTATTATATTTGATATTATTATTACTTCCTTTCTGCCTTTTCTGAGGTATATTGCTATCATATGTGTACTATTACTATCGGTATAACTAACTGAACTATATATTATATATATATATATATAATATATTATATAATATAACAATTATATATATATATCCCCTATATATATGTATAATATATAGTATATATATATATATATATATTATATATATATTATTATATATATAATATAATAGCTAATATATAATATATATATATATAGACCTAATCGGCGCGCAAGAGAGCTCAGCTTATGAACAAAACCCATACAACAACGCTAAAGAGAACTCTATCAAAAATTCTTACTTCCACAGAGATGTTATTCCACGTCCACAAGGAATCTGATTGGAATGTACCTAAGAAAGATGCTATGACACCACCTGCAAATGCCTTTAATAAGTTTGTCATATGACAACATTGCAATTTTTGACTGGAAACGTGAACTAATAAACCCGCTTAATTTCTTAATCAAACACACCATTGAAGCACACTATAAACCCACAATACCATCTTCTATCGTCTTTGTCTGATGGCTGAGCAAGTGAGTCACATCTCAACAACTCACTTAAATGGCCAACCCATTTCTAAAGAGTTAACAACCACAACAACACTGAAATTAAATTTGTTTTCTTACAATCAATAATGGCGGGTGGCTATATATATATCATATATAACTGTATTATTTTAATATATATTATTTAGCTATAAAAATTTACATATCACGAACAAGGATGCGTTATCATATATCCATATGACATACTTATATGATATAGATTATATATAGTAAGATATAAGATAAGAACAATATATATAAAGAGAAAACATATATATGCTATAGTTTATAACAATATATTAAAAGTACTACTATACTATAGTTGGTTAGATAATACTATATAAATATATATATAATATAATATAATAGATATTATATATTAATTACAGTATATGCGTATATATTATATATATATATATATATCAGTTCATCTATCTATTTATCTAATCTCAGTCCACAATAGATTATTTATAAATTGCAAATAAACATACAACTAGATACATAGAAGGACTCACTGGTAGATGGATGGTTAGATAAAAAGACAAATATAAACATATTTTTAGATTGCAGATAACTATTTATTTATACCCCAAGTATATGTCATTATATTATATAATATATATTATATATATTTAATAGAGATATATTAATTATATTATATATTATATAGTCTCCCTCCCCCTTTTTTTATGTTACTTGCAAATTATTCTATAGAAAATAAAAAATAAAATAATATATAATATATTAGACATCGATACCCGTATAAGTATAATATACACATATATATATAGAAATTACTGCCTGGTATATAGATATTTATATATTATAATATATATATATAACTAATATAGTATATATATATAATATATATATATATATTATATTATAATAAGAGAGATTGAGTATATATATAATAAATATATAATATATAGTAATATATATATCAGTGGCGGCTCGTGAACCAAAAACATGGGGAGGCACTTCAATAAAATAAATAAAATTAGAGTACTAAGATATTATATAGTATATATAGTTATTTATATTAAAACTATACATATAATATTATATATATTAAATATATTAATATAGATATATTTATATATAATATATATATATATATAGATATAATGTATATATTTAGTATATATATTATAATAACAGTAAGAGATATTAACTATATATACATATATATATATATATAGAGTATTATTATATATATATAAATATATATATATAAATGATATATATATATATAATATATATATACTAATATATATATAATAATAATAGATATAATATATATATATAATATATATTAAGATATATAATATATATTAATATATATTATATATAATATATATATAATATATATATATAATATATATTATATAATATAATATATATAATATAATATTGAATTTAACCCTAAAGTCTTTCCTCTTATTGTTCTGTGATGCAAGCGTGAGGATAATAATAATAAATAAAGTTTCGTAAATTCATACATAACAATTCCTTTCGTTTTTTTGTTCCAAACTATTGTTTGATAGCTTTATAAATTATATAAATTTTTAGACTTTTCCAGTCATTGTCAATCTCCATATCAATAATTTAAAAATTCATAATACACCTAAATCTACATGAAAACCTGGAAAAACAATAAATACATATTATCAAAATTCTTGAACAATAAAATAAATCCAGAGTTATCAACGTACTCACGCTCAATGTAGTACACATTTTTCAAAAACATAAAATCTTGAAAATATAAACATCATAAATCCTGGTACAGATGTGTTTAATCCTAATCACCTTATACACGCCTCTAAGGATAAAATGTTTGCAAAAAAATAACAGACCAGGTATAACTCGTACCCAACGATGTATACCAACACAGTCAAACTTAGAAACGCCTTGGAGTGCTACAACTCTTACAACCATCCGTCAAGCGCCGCCCCACTTTATGCGGTCCGTCGATCTTGATCTACGAATCTACCATACTATGTGAACAGCGTGCGTCCACCTGCGCAGAGTGCACAATACTACAACACATTTCTTCCTTTTCTACCTTGGTTCTACTGATTTTGCAGTACCTAAAGAAAAGTTGTTTGTACTCTATGAATTGAAGAAGGAAGACATCAGGAATATAGAATATTGAACTAAGAAGCACCAGCCAATAACAAAAGCAGATTCAAATGTTGGTAAAGAAGAGAAGTAAGTAAAACTTCCTTTAGTGAAGCATATTCGAAACTTCTACTAACATTCATAAAAATTACCTCATAGTTGATATATAATTAAATGAAAAATGGGGTTTTCCAATAAGTAAAACTAAATAAAAATTTTTATTCAAAAAATTTTATTCCAAGAATGAAATCATTCATATGATTATTATTATAAAATTGGATAAAAATATATTTAAAAAAATATATTTAAAAACAAATTATACTTATTAATATAAAATGAGTTAACATTGTCATTAAACATTACAAGCACGTTACATTTCTGTTTGGAATTCGCCTTCTTTGAATTTTGAATTCTGAACATATAATAAAATTTCAGGTATTTTTTTTTTAATACAATTTTCTATATTTTTGAAACTAAGAAAAGTAGCATATTCTAAAACAAAAAAAAATATACATGAGATTTCTTATGTAGAGTAATAAATGTTGGAGTCACTTAAGTGATATCGAAATTTGCGAAAATATTGCATTAGAGTTAAATATAAACTATGTACTCTGCGGTTGTTACATATAAATATACACATTAATTAACATAACTTTACATTATTTGATTGGTTAATTTAAGCCATTAGTAACCAATCATACACATTGATATTTTAACAAGTCACAATATAAGTCACGCTTTGTAGCAAAATAAAGGGTTTAGTGGCTGATCGATGATTTGGCAATTCTATAAAGTAACTAGAACTTTATGTCGGATACGAAAGTATGGTAAAATTATCATCATATTTCAGTAGATTTAATAAATTTACTTTAAATCTATATTTGAATATAAAGAAATTTATTTACTATTGTTTGTAGATAAAATCTAAATCTTTAAATTAGTCATATAAATATTTACAAGAATAATAATTGACGAGTACAGACAATTACTAAAGTAGATATCAAAAAACCGAGTGACGTTATCGTAGATGGCGCCCCATTGCACAAAGCTTCATTGCAGTATTTAACAGTAAAATCGACTTCGTCTCTCGAGACTAATGCCAAAAATGGGCCTAGAGCTGCTTTTCCTCCTCCTCTGTGAGCTGATACAATATTACCATCTGAAATAATTTTATTAATTAAAAATTTGCTGCAAGCTTAAACTTGTATAAAAATAAATTTTGCTCGCTCGGTAACTTTAAACTTAATAGTAAAAAAAAAATTATAATTTTAGCTAAATTTTGGGCGCAAGTGGATTTGGAGTGACAAATTTTGAATACTCAAATATCCCCTAATTTCTCCTATTATATTCGACGAAAATTTTATTTCTTCCTACGAATT
>JABUQX010030273.1:32500-40000 GCA_015478945.1 Trachelipus rathkii
TAACATTTATTGATTCACTGTGCCGTAAAACCTAGCCTTAAACCCTTTACTGATCCCCTGTGGTCGTAAAACTAACCCTTAACCTTTTACTGACTATGGGCATTACATTCAAAATGTAAATTTTTTCCCAACTATTACTACTGAACATTCTTTAAACATTTCTCATATTTCTTTTCTTGCAAAACTTAGTACAAATGTTTGTAAGAAAGCTAGGAAACTCCAATCGTTTTATGCATATATCAAATATAATCACTCACATTAATTTCTGAACTTTACACTCAGACGTACACTAAACACAAAATTCGTTCTATAAACATCTCTATCAATATATCCACTGAAAACTTCAGTATTTTCATGTTTACATATTATTAGCAAATAACATCGACTTTACTTTAAAATATATATATCGTGTTCATTTCCATATATATCGAATGGACTCTGAAGATTTATTTTAGGTTGCTGCCAGAAATTATAAATTAAGCCATATATATATATTAATATCATGTCTACTATCCTATATAAATAATTTATATACTATATATATATACTATTATATATAATATATATATATATATATATATATATATTATATATATATATATATATATACTATATAATATATTTACATATATATAATATATGTCTACTATCCGTGAATGAGTTTTATCCATATCGATTGCATGGATTCGAACACATTTTATTTGATAAAAGTCAAAATAAAACTGTACAGTATTGTGCTAAAGTTCAAAATAAAACTGTATTTTAATAAAAGAGCTTCACACCTTTAAAAATATTATAAAAAAAATAGGTTAAATCTATGTAATCTACGTAACTTAACTACTTAACAAACCAAACTTATATAGTGTAATAATGTTATTTCCCTTTAATTGTTTAGTAAACAAATTCACACTAACATGCTGTAATAAGTTATATATATATATATATATATATATATATATTATATATATATATATATATATATATATATATAGTAATATTATATATATATATATATTATATATATGATATATATATTATATATATATAATATAGTATAGAAAAAAGTTCAACTTTTTTCGCTATGCCTGCTGTTGTACATTTTGTTCGATAACGTAAATTATGGAAAAAAATTGACTTCGGCTACATTAATCACAGATAATGAACATGAGCCATAATATATATATATATATATATATAATATATATATATATATATATATATATACTAATATATATATATAGACTATTATATAATATCTATATAATATATATTACTTATTATAATATATATATAGGGTAATTATATAAATTTATTGAAAATTTATATTTATAAAATAATCTATTTATTTTATATTTAATATATTATGTATATATATATATAATATATATATATATTATATCAATATTATATATATATATATATATATATATATATATATATATATATATATATGAGCATACCTTTAATAGCTAAAGCTGAGTAGCATCTTTCAAAGCCAGTATTAATTTTAATCTCATCTCCATCAAAATCGTCTTCATCGATGCATTCTTGGTTCGAAATAGCATCGGATATGTCTGGGTGGTTCACATCGTAAAGACAAACATAGCATTCTAAGGACTGAACTGAAAAGATTCGCAGAATCATTAGTATATGTTTTCTTAAAGCTGTTTATTATTAAGAGAAACGTTGAAATTAAATAGTCAATAGAAAAATAAATTTCAATTTGCATCTTCGTTTCATTTTATATATTTTTATCTACAAGCACGTCTTGAATATCTTTATCGATTCATTTTTACTTTTGGATGTTGCCAAAAAAAGGATTATTACTCATTATTGGTTTTAAGAGTGTCGTATTATTATTATTATTATTATTATTATTATTATTATTATTATTATTATTATTATTATTATTATTATTATTATTATTATTATTATTATTATTATTATTATTATTATTATTATTATTATTATTATTATTATTATTATTATTATTATTATTATTATTTAAAAAAATGATTATTTTTATTTCTATTCTGTGAGAGAATCTCACTCACCGACCTAATATTGTTACTATAATGTCGTTACTATAATGTCGTTCCTTCGACAGACATAAAACTGCTTTCTAGGCCATTGAGAAATCACAGCTAGAATATGCACCTCTTTTGAGAGCTTGAAACTCTCTCGCAACAGCATTATACATTTAACTGATTCTTGGAGGGAAGCCTTGAAGCAACTGACCTCTAATCATTCTTAAATTTCTAATTGGTAAAACGAAAACAGGTTTGTTTTCAATGTCTCAAAAATTCAGTTCCTCTATCACTTTACTAGACATAATCTCTCACACAATCTACAACAATACTTTCTTCGAAATCAAACAACTTATACCTTAATCTGCTCTTCATATTCTTGTATATATATATAATATATATATATATATATATATATATAATAATATATTATATATATATTTATATTTAATATATATATATATATATATAATGATATGATATAATATATTTATATATAGTGATATATATATATTATATATATATATATATATAATTATGTTATATATATATATAATATATATATAATATATATATATAGTATATATATATATAACTATTAGTATAGTAAGTATATATATATATATAGGTATAATTTAATATATATATAATTATATGTTAATATATATATATATATATATAAAAGTGTAAGTGTTTATATATCATATATAAAATTAATATATATAATATATAAAATTATATTAATAATTAAGTATATATATATAGTATAATATATATTCTATATATATAGATATATATAATTATATAATACAGAGATAATGAGTGAATATATATATAGAAAGTCACGTGATACTTTTGTAGTTAAGTTGAAAAGTTACTTAATACCAGTTATTTACATGTCATTCGCATTAAAAGTCAAAGATGTGTAATAGAAACATAATTCCTTTTTTCACATCCTGTATACATTAAATAATATACTTGCCACAGGAATGGCACGAAAAAAATCAAATGAAAAAATCAACTGATTTTTTTACTTGATTTTTTTTTATAAAACAAATCATGATTTTTTTTTATTTATTTTTTGTTTTTTATTTTTTTTATTTTTTTTGTGTATTTAAGTAATTTAATTCTATATACATGAAAATAATTAAAATAAGTTACTAAGAAACCCTTACCATTTTTTCCAAATCTTCTACACTAATCTTTTTCAAGATCATGTTTCAACAGGTTTCTTTTATTTCTGATGTAACATTTATCAATATTACAAATAATTTCAAGTGTTACTATTAAGAATTAATCGACCCCTTATTCACCATTAAAATTATCCGATTCTCAATATCGATAATTTTTTATATATATTTATGAAAGTTTTTAATATATTTTTTTCAATTTCAACAAACTATGTCGGCAATTGTAACCTGTAAGTCGCGTAACACTCTTTAGGCGTTGTTGTTTATTGTGTCATAGAATATAGGCCCTATTTTAAGATTTTGATTTACATAGACTGAAAAAATTACTTCAAAAATCAATACTAATATCGAACTTAAAAAAAAGTTTGTTACAATTGGTTTGCAGCGAGGTTTCGCGGCACGAGAATCAGAAATTTCGCGAATCCATAAATCAAAAATTGATTTTTTTTTCTAAAAAAAAAAATCACCAACCCTGATACCTGGTATGTTAAAATTTTAATCAACCGATGCTATTGTTGTGAAGTGGCATATATATTATATCTATATATTATATACTATATTAAAAATTATATATATTATATTATGATATATATTATTATAAGGATAAGTAGTATATATATATATATATATATATTACTATATATTAATATATATGTTAATATATTATATACTATATAATAATATATATACTATATATATATATATATTAATATATATATATATTATATATATATATATAATTGTATATATATAATATATATAATATATACTATATAGGTATTATTATATGAATATAATATATTAGTAATATATATATTATTATATATATTAATATTATATATTATTATATATTTTATATATATATATATATAGTATATACTATATATATATATATATAATATATATATATATATTACTATATATCTATATATATAAGGTTATATAGGTATAGTATAATAATTGCCAAATAATTATAAGCAAGAGGGATGAAAATAAAAGTGTGTTTTAAATTATTAAAATAAAAAAAGTTAATTATGGCATAACTTTAATTTATAATATTCATTTTACGTCTTTTATTATGTAATTATTTTCTGTCACACACAACAAAATAATTTTCCCATATTCTACAGACATGAACTACAACAAGATTATATATATTATATATATAGTATGATAAAATATATATAGGTATATATATACTATGATAAATAGTATATTATATATAGTATTATTATAGTAATATATAATATATAAAATTATATATATTACTATTACTATAAGTATAGCAAATTTTTATTTTTAAAACTTATTCAACTGTTATCAATTTCGCAAATAAAGTAAGTATAGTAATAAATATATGATATAGTGAGGTGAGGTTAATAGTAGTATATATATATATATATATATAGTATATATATATATACTAATAAAGGTATATATATACGATTACGGTAATAATAGGTATACTATTATATATATATATATAATATACTATATAATATATATATAGTTATGCATGTTTTAATAAATATAATAAAAATCATAAAACAAAGTTGTTTCAACCTTAACACAATTAAACCAAAACAAGAGTTCGTTTAGATAAAATGTCAAAGAATGAAAAGGACAAATCGAAACAGATTTTTTGTGAATTTGAAAACGCAAGTTCAAATTAGGCATACCAACCTTATTAAATTATTAAAATCCTCATAGTATTATATAAATATATATACTAAGTATATATATATATATAATCTTCTGTATATATATATATATATATATATATATACTAGTATATATATATATATATATATATATATATATTATTATATTTCCGTCCTCGAATATTTTATTATATTATATAGTAGGAAAAACGTCGCAGTGGAAATAATCTTTATTTTAAAATTGAAACCTTAATTTAAAATTTGTCTGTCTTTAAAATGGAAAAAGGTGCGACGACCGAAATGATTTTCGTGTCAATTGACAATAAAGTATTTTTTTAAATGACATAATTAATGGTTGGTTCTCAAAGTGAAGGCTAAAGTGTTGAGGGAGAGGGGGTGTAGTGGAGGTAGGTGCCGGAGTGACCTTCTTCCCCTCCAACTCCCCTCTCTCAAATTGATATAAATCAATGACACTAATTATATGTCAAACCTTTATTAACTGATTGTTTTTAGGGTCTGACTTTACTGAAGAGTTTTTATTTGAAGATTATATTTGATTGAGACTTGATTTATATTAATTTGATTTGATGTATATTTTTGAGATTTAATATGTAACATTTGATTATTTTTTTATTCCTTCAATGTTTTATATTCCTCACTTTCAATTATGCAATCATAAATTTTTTCTTCATTTTGGTGTAATTTTGAAACTCCTAATCAAACAAAGGTGCATATGAAGATATCAAATAGAAAAAAAATACACTATAACTAATTTAAAAAAATGAGTGGTCCCTATTAGGGGTTCATATTTTCATGAAGTTATATGAAATGGTTTAAATGAACTGTAATGAAGAAAAAAAAAGTTAAGAAAAGAAATCCCGGAGAAATGACCTGCAAAAAGTTATGAGGTCTGTTTTAGACAACACTATCTAACAAAAAAAGATTTTTTTTTGTCTTCGCTTTGAAAACATTATTTCCTAATTGCTTCTGTGTAAAAATGAAAGGAAAATATTGTTGCCTTCAAACTTTGTCTTTGCTTTTACCTTGACATCGGTTTTCATTTGCATTTCAGAGAAAATTATCATTTCTAAATACACGACATTTTTATTTCTTGAACGTTTTGGAAACTTAGATGACGAAATAAAAACAGAGAACGTAAGCCCAAGTATCAATTTAGTTAGGTGATTAGTTCATCAGTCTTCTAGTAGCTGCTCAAATGGTGAAAGGTGCATTCAGAAAAGATGGCATTAAGATGTTGCAAATATCAGGCAGACGCATTTTGTTATGTCTGCGATGAATTTATGAAGCCATGAGCAGAAAGTACCCTGTGAATACATCTGTTAAAATGTGCGAGACCTGTAAGGCATATGTTGGCATGCCTGTTGGGGACCAAGACAAGAATGGCCCCTCGATTTAAAACCTTGTGAACTTTGCAAAGAACCCTAGAAGGTAATATATATATTATATACTATATATATATTATTATTATATTATATATATTATATATATATAATATATATATTATAATAAATATATATATATATATATATTATATAATATATTATATATATATATTATATAGTTTTGCTTTGTTCTGAAATTATGAGAGCTATGGATCTTTAAGTGAAAGTTTGAATTTTGATGTAATATATTTTTTTAATAACAATGAGTGAAAGATTTAAATTTTGTATTTTTATTTTCTTTGCCTACCTGATTTTTGTTCGAATATGGGGGAAATAGAGCCATGAAATTCGAAATCCCACGAATTTGGAGAGAGCCAACTTTTACCATTCCAGCAATTGCCTTTCTTCTGTTTCGGTGGACCCGTCCAAGGCGCTGTTTGAGCTGGCAAAAAAAAAAATGCGCCTGCTATCATATATCCAGACCTCCCGTCACCCGCCCAAGTGCCACACAGTCCTGAACTCCCTGTACAACCATCTTCAGAAGAAAGCAACAAATCAGAAGACGAATTCGTTGATCCATGATAGGGTGTTAGCTGAGAGAGAAACCCCGATGTTTCCCATACAAAAAAACATCAACGACTTGATCAGAGACCTTGGTCTCACAAGGCATCAGTACAGCTTTTGACGTTCGAGGCCAAGCCAGTAGAATTTGTTAATGAAAGTGAGAAAGTCGCAAGTCAAAGAAAATGTCACCAATCTTTTTCAACTTTCTTTAACAGTCAAGGTGGGATTTGCTTTTGCCACAATGTGACAAGTTTGTTTGAGGCACTTGGAATTGCCTGTAACCCCTACGAGTGGCGCCTCTTCATTGATAGCTCGTCGAAGAGTCTCAAAGCTGTGCTACTTCATAACGGGATCATGTATCCATCTCTTCCGCAGCTCACTTGGTGCAACTCAAAGAGGAAAACAGCAGCGTGATGCTATTGCTAAGTGCCTTGAAATATGAAGAACACAATTGGGAAGTTATCGAAGATTTGAAAATGGTGGCCTTCCTGATGGGTCTCCAAGGCTGGTTTACCAAGTTTCCATGTTACCTTTGTCTCTGGGAAAGCAGGGCCTCCGCAGAACACTACCAAAGGCGGGATTGGCCACAGCGGACTGAGTTCAGTGTAGGGAGGAATTGTCAAATAGGAGCCTCTGTTGGACCCTCAGAAAGTAT
>JABUQX010030273.1:45000-75692 GCA_015478945.1 Trachelipus rathkii
TAGTACATATATAGATACGGTATTCGTTGTGCGTGCGTGGCAAGATACGAATAAAAGAAACAAAGTAACTGATGAGTGATGTGAAGATGAGAAGAGCAGAAAAAAAACTTGTTTAAATAATAATAATAATATATAATAATAATAATAATAAAAATAGAGTAGATGACATAATAATAATAATTAATAATAATAATAATAATAATAATGTAATATAATAATAAATAATAACTTATAATAATATAATAATAATAATAATGATAATATAATAATAATGATAATAAATCTTGCCAATATAAAAATAAAAATAGAGCATGATGATTAGCATCATAATAATATTAGATATAATAATAATATAAATGAATAGATAATAATAATCATAAATTAATAAATATAATAATAATAATATAAGTAATAATAAAAAACAGTACAAACAACATTATAATAATAATAATTAATAATAATAATAACTAATAATAATAATAATAATAATAAGTAATAATTAAATAACATATAATAATAAAACAACGAGACAGCAAGATAATAATAATAATAAGTGGAATAATAATAATAATAGGAAGTGAGATGGTATAATAGTGATGATGATAAAATAGTATGACGAGATGATGAGTGAGAGTGAGAGGTAAATAAAAAATTAAAAAAAATTCTCATAATATTACAATCAGGATTTTTTTAATATTATATTAATTACGATAATATAAAATAATAAGTGTGAAATTGATATTTCTCTCCTCGCCTCTCTCTCTTCTCTCTCTCTATATAATTTATATATTATATATATATATATATATAATATATATATATATATATGATATAATATATATATATATATATATATATATATATAATATATATATATCTGTAAAATTTTTCTGAGTGAGGATATATATATATATATATAATATATATATATTATATATATATATATATTAGGTATATTATTAGATATAGTATATATATATTATATATATAGTATATAACTTGGTTGCGCTTATATAAGATGGTATAGTGGAATGATGTGAACAGAAAACTCTTTGACACGTTAACTGCTAGATACTGGTTAAGAACTTTTACTGTTGGTTTAAATAATTGGGCGGGTTGTTGTAGTTCCGTGGAAAATTGAGGCTAAACTGGTAGAGCGGTGAAGTTTAAATATTGAAAGAGCTTATTTATATTATTATCAAAACCGAAAGGAAGCTTCTTCTTTCTATCTTCCTGAGTAATAAAAAGATGTTTGTGTTAAAAATATATTCCAATTGTGCGAGTCACGGACATGACTAATATAAAATACATATTGCTACTTCTTCATTTATAGGAACTATTAGCTACTTTGTTTTACAGTTTTCGTCGCGTCTGTTATATCAGGTATATTATACTATATATATATAAGTATATATATATTATATATATATATATATAATATATAATATATATATATATAAATATATATATATATATATATATATATACTATAGGTAGGCCTTGTTAAGTTGATGGCTTCTTTTGAAAGAAGCACCCCTAATATAAGATTGGTAAATTTAAAGATCCATATTTCAAACGATAAATTTATTTTCAATGAAGTAAAGTAGTAACAAAAGTCCCTTCGTGAATACTCTTCCTTTTTTGCAACGTCAAAGTGATCACGGGACTGTTGCCGCGCGTCTACCTCCCTTGCCCGACCTTTCTTTTTGTTTTTTGTTTTTGGAAAAGTCTTGCGTTCGAGATTCGGAGTCACGGACTTTTCTTTAAATTTTACCTCCCTTGCCGAAAGTTACGTTTCGAAATTTAGAGGAGTTCTGGGGAGAGTTTCTTGGGAGACAGTTCTGGAAAGAGTATCTGAGTGAGATTTATTTCTTCATTCTTCTTTATTGTTAATTTTAATCTGACTGAAGAGTTTCTCAACAGCTGGCTTATATATTATTCATTTCGACTTATGGCTAAAATTTTGCTCGCGCAAATCTTAGATAGTTGTGAACTAAATTAAAAATGTTTACAATTGTTAATTAGTAACACATTACTTCCTGCGCTAAAACACGGAGTGAGAAAGTATGTTATAATAATTATACAAGAAATAATAACTAAAAATACATAAAGTTAAAGACTTTCAAATGCAAGCAGATCTACTTATTGTCAAAGGACATAAGTAGAAACAAAACACTTGAAGGCAAAAAAGTAGTTACATGAAATGTAAAGGAATATTCAAATACGGCATAACTGGTTACCAATCCAGAAAGATCTTAAACATATATACAAATATTTGATTACATAAAAATACATAATGTTATAACAGAAAAATAAAAGTTCTGCATTACAAACCACAAGCTTATTTGCGTTACATCCGCGTTAGATTATAAAAAAACATACAAACATTTAAATGCATAAAAATTACAAAATGTTAATACATAATTATTTGATATAAAACAATTGAATTATTCACAAGTAAAAATAGGCAACATCGATCGGAACCGTTGATCAAGGAAAGGTCCTGAGTCTATAAGGCGTTTCTAATGATATCCATGATTTGTCAAGTGTGCAGGAATATTAGTTTTCAAAGCTGTTAGTTACGAAAAAAACATTTTGCGCTGAACATAGTGGGGGCGAAGTTGTTTGAAAATTTAGATCCTTTATTTGAAAATTTTCCATACTAAAAGGGAGCGGTCACAGAAAACCATTTAGAATTCGAAAAAGGATCGGAGTTCGTAGTGGAATGCCAAAAAATAATTTTCTGCCCATAACTCCAAACTTAAAATGCATGAAAAGAATCCATACCGTAAAAGGAGTTACATATGTAGGGCGAAATTGCTTGAAATTAGGTCCTTCATTAAATTTTCATGCATAAATGGGAGCGGTCACAGAACCATTTAGAAATCGAAAAGGAATCGGAGTTCGTAGTGGAATCCAAAAATGAGTTTCAGCCCAAAATCAAACTTGAATGATGAAAAAATCCATGCCGGAAAAAGGAAGTTTGCTGTTTCTAGCGATGAATCCTCAAACTTGATAGTTGTGAAAAGGTGAAGACCATAATCCCCAAAATGTTTGAAATGAAAAATTGAGTCAAGTACCGTATGTCGTTTGCTTGATCAATTTCTCCGAGTGTTTCTGAATGGGATTTGTTATTGTAGTTTTTCTTCATTTTGTTCGTTTTTTTAGAAATTAAGAAGGCGCTGATTGAAGTTCTGGGTGTTCTACCCGGGTTCACAATTATATAGTGTAGGCCTTGTGAAGTTGGTGGCTTCTTTTAAAGCAAGCACCCTATATAAGATGATGGTAAATTTAAAGATCCATATTTCAAATGAACGCTCCCCTTAACAGATAGTAAAGATATTTAATGAAAGTGTGATGTGACAAAAGTCCCTTCCGTGAGATACTCTCTCTTGGTAGGCGAATTAGTAGATCACGGACTGTTCCGCGCTTCTACCTCCCTTGCCCGACTCTTTCTTTTTTGCTTTCTTTTTTGCAAAACTTGCGGTTCGAGATTCGGAGTAGCGGACTTTCCTTAAATTTACCTCCCTTGCCGAAAGTTACGTTTTGAAGTTTAGAGGAGTTCTGGGGAGGAGTTCTGGAGAGAGTATCTTGAGTGAGATTTATTTCTTCCTGATTCTTTCTTATTGTTATTTTAAATCTGACTTAAAGAGTTATCTCACAGGACGGTTTATAATATTATTTCATTTTCGACTTTATGCTAAAATTTGCTCGCGCAAATCTTAGCTATGTATGAACATAAATTAAAATTTTTTACAGTTATAATGGGATCTTAATATATAATATATATATATGATATATAAATATATATATATATATATATAATATATATATTATTATAACAAAAATCTAAAATAAATATAGGAAATATATATATATATATATATATATATATATATATATATACTATACATATATTCTATATATATATAATAGATATATATATATTATAATATATATATATATATATATATATAATATTATATATATATTATATATATTATATATAATATATATATATATATATATATATATATTATATTATTTAATATATATTATAATATAATATTAATTATTTATATATATATTTTATATATATATATATATATATATTATTATATACATATATATATATACTTATTATATTATATATATATAATAATATATAATATATTTTTATATATATTATATATATAATTATATTATATATATATACATCAGTAGGCGTACTTGAAGATATATACTGGTAGGAAGTTCATATATTATATATTATATATATTATAGTATAATATATATAGTAATATAATATATATAATATATATATATATATATATATATAGATATATATATATAGAGGAGAAGAGGGAGAGAGGAATTCAAAATTTTTTCACATTTTCAAATTTATTCGTACGTTGAGCCAGAAATTGCGTACCAGTCAAATTAATCGATCGTTTTCTTTCGTACAGCAATGTATGATAGCTTGCCTGGACCTATATAATTATTATATGAATATAGAAGATCTATGTACGCCATCATAGCTTTAGAATTTACTCTTAAAAATGAGTAGGAAGGAAAAATTTCCAAATGAATTTAATTAATATAATTCCTATTGCTAATGTAGTGTTTCTTTTAATTTAATTTTAAAAATCATTTCTTTTTTTTTTCTCTTTCAGGATAATAAATTCTTCAATAATTGTAGTTATCTCTAAAATCTTAAATTATTTTTAATTAAAAGACCACAACATATTTATAATTTATTAATTACCTGCCTCCCTATTAATACGTCCTTGATGATATATATATTATAATAATATATAGTATATAAATATATTATATATAATATAATATATTATTATTATATATATAGTAAGTATATATATATATATATATATATATATATATACTATATATTTAATATATAATATGCTTGCTGTGGAAAGGTTAGAGAGCCTACATGAATTCCCATCAGAGATGGGTACGTTCGGTTGGCTCTTCCAATTACTGTGATTTACAGTTGGTAACCATTAGTTTATATATATATATATGTATATATATATATATATATATATATATATATATATATATATATATATATAATATATATATAATATATAAGTATATAATATATAAAATAAGTGTATATAATATTATTATATATATATTATATATATATAATAATAGTATTTATATAGTTATATTATATATATAGTATATATATAATATATATTATATTATATATAATATATATTATACTATATTTGGAGGATTGTCAATCCATTAGGAGGTTAGGTCTAGGTTTACGGTAACGTAGATCCATTTAGGTTAGACCTAAGTTTAGGTCCCCGCATAGTTCAGGGGCTTCATGATAACAGATTTGTTTAAGTATACAGATAATTTACTCTGTGTATACTTAGCAAAACTTATCATAACCAATTTGGATCGACGATGCCGTAAACCTAAACCTAAAACTAACCTGAATGGATTGACGCTCCCCAAGTAAATATATATATATATAGTATATATATATTTTATATATATAAATATATATAGTGATATATATATATATATATATATATATATATATATATATATAATATAATATCTATATATATATATATATATAATATATAAAAAATAATATATTTATATATATATAATATATATATAATATATTATAATTATATAATATAATATTATATATATAATATATAAAGAATATACTAAATGATGATTTAAAGATTCACTAATATATATAAAAGATATATATATATATATATATACACTTTTCATGAGTCGGTTATGATTTTATCCTAGATCACCGTTATAAATTGTGAGATCATAGAATTTCGATAAATCACACATATTGGAAGCTTGCGGGTAATTCCTATTATACATCCAATGAATCAAAGATCGACATGAGCAGGACGATGTTTAAGATGTATGAACTTCTGGAGTATGATGAACGACGGTAATTTCTGAAGGCAATGTTCCTGTGGCGATAGCACAAGAACAAGAAGAGTTAAACCAATGTTTGTTAGATTTAGTTGAATGGAAAGAATAAGAAATATATACCTCCATGCCAGAGAGAATCACACCTTGGTAATGCGTTCTGCCACACCGAGGGACCCCGCACCCACCCATCGAAGCAGTAGTCATTTCACGTGACATCAAAGAAATACGACAGCTAGTCTCCGACTAGTTGCAGCATCGAAGGGCCAAAAGCGTTTACTTATCGTATGCGGGTGCCTTTCCTGAGGAAGACTCGAAGAAATAGAAAAGGATACAGAGATAAGAAGATGATCGGAGGAGGAACCCAGAGGATAAGAGTTTAACAGAATAAGGAGAAGGATAAGGAGTTAGGAAAAGGTCTAGAATTGTTGGTCCAAGGCCTTCCTCTTAGCATCAGATAGATGTTTGCCGCTGTGTACGATACTTTTTAATATGAAGAGTAATAGATTATGAAGAAACTTGAAGAATTACAAAAATAATTGTCGGTTCATAAGAGCTATTTGTTGTATAAAAAAAACTAAAAAACATTTTTCTGCAAGCAAGATTTATATTTATATATAAAACTGAAAACTTATTTATTTTTATACTAGCAAGAAATATAAAAACGATATTCTTTCTTTTTAATAATTAATTTAAATGTAATTTATATAGATATATATTTTTAAATAAATAAATGATTAATAGAAGTAGAAATTAAATGATATAAGAGAACGAATCATGATGAACACCTTTGCAACAGAATCAACGAGCCCACGCCAAGCTGGTTATAAAAACAAAAAAAGGAAAGTTTAGAAATTATAGAGTAAAAAAAAAAAAAAATGAAATTTAAAAAGAAATAGAATTAAAAATCATAAAAGGAAAAAAATTAACACCAGCATATCAGCTTTCTACGTAAGCAATACCGAGACCTGTAAAAATAAAATGAAAGCAGATCACAATTTACCTGTTGGAAACTTAAGGAAAAAAAAAAATTTATATTAGTTGAATTAGTAAAAAAGAAAATGAGATTGAAAATCGAAAATGTCAGTATCCAACAAATTATCACTTCAAGACCTAAAAGCGTGATTGGTGGTTCATTTTTCCCTTGGTCTTCTGTGTATTTTTTATTATACAAAAAAAAACCTGCTGATTTAAATAAAATTTCATACACGTTCTATGCCAATTTCCAATGGTTTTGGGAGGTAGGACATCAGCCCCAAACACCTATTTGAGAAGTATGCGAAGTAACGCATATCGGATCTGCAGATACGATGTTAAGCCCAGGAATTAATAAGAAAAGGTGTAAATACTGAGAATTTACATCATCATTCTAATCAGATTAAATTCAAGGTTTTGGTGGCTCAGTTACGATAGATCCCAACACAGATCCAATTGAGGGGCATATTAGTTGGGTTAACGTAATACCCTAGTTAGCTGCACAGAGCGGTTACCATAGTTATAAAAATAGGTAATATACCACGCTTCACCATCATTCTACGACCATTATCCAAGTTTTTGGGGCATTTCACAAAATATAAACAGAGCCCATCCCTCAAGTGGGTTCGTAGCGTATCCACAAACGTCACCTTCGGATAGCGTCGATGTAACCGATTATAAAGAAGAGTTTGTTGGTTTCAGACATTTTTCATCCTTCTATCCGGACACGATGCTGCAATATATCCAAGGTATTATTTGGGCTCAAGCACCAAGACCGCGATGGGCTGAGTAGCGATCACACAGGTAAACCACTTTCTGTTACCCGGGGGTTACGCATATAAGATAAGAAGAATTCCAAATTTCTTAAATTCAAAAACCCGTAGACACGGTTCAATGTTATCACTAGTTTGTGGTGAGGGGGCCCAGCAAAATCTCCCCTCGCGGGGGGGGGGGTGCACGGCTCACGTAATCATGCTGTCTTCAAAACTGAGGTATTACGCTCATCCCCGCAAGGGGGTGGTAACCAGAAAAATAGTTGCAATGGAGTTGTGAGGAACGAGTACTAATGTCAGTCAAAACACAGTCCACCCATCCGTTGTTTTAGGAGTGACGGCTGTCGAGTTGCGGCGGTGGCATGATAGTGGTGCTAGACCGTGCGGGAACCTTTACTACGAGCGAGAACGAGTTAAATGATTTATTAATAATAATTATATTATTAATTTATTTAAATTATTTATCTAATAATCTTATTTAAGCCTAATATTATTTATTTATTATTTAAATATTATTTATTTTAGTAATATATATGTTTTTCTATTTATTTATTATTATATGATTTTTGAGTATATCTTCCAGGTACGTAGCATAAGTACGAACATAAGTTAAATTTTTTTACCCAGCCAAAAAAAAAACCGAGTTTTAAATATTCCCAGGTAAATAATAATTAATAATAATGACAAAAGAAATATATATTAAAACAGAAAAGTGGGCAATATCATTCACAGGGCGAACTGTTCTCATGACAACCATGTGGCTTACTACCAATTTGGATATCTTAATTAAAAAAAAAAAAAAAACGATTTGTGTATGTCTTTTTCATTTCATGGATTGCTATGTGATGTTGACATATGATTCATATAAATTAAATAATATTTTTTTTTCATAAAACTTACTTAAAATAATATCGAAAAATAAATAAGAATATCTTTTCTTCTACATATTCTTCTCTATCTACTATTTCTACATTCTTCTTTACTTCTTTCTTCATTACACTTTGACTCAATCTTCTTATTTTCAACTTATACTACTTACTTCACATTAAACATTTAAACTTCTAATTATTTATTCCTCTTTCCTTATCCTTGGCGTCTTCGTATGTAAAGATTTAGATTGTAGTAGTAGTGTAGAGTGTAGTAGTAGTAGTGAGTAGTAAGTAGTAGTATAGTAGTAGTAAGTAGTAGTGAGTTATAAGTTTCCCAAAGATTAAAATTGATTCTCCTTCTTTTGTTTATGTCTACTTTCATATCTAGTAATGTTACTTTTCTTCAATATCTTTATCAAAACAAATTTTCCCTCCTTGTACTGAAAAGATGGCCACCCCTGGTTTATATAATGCTACCATTTAGATTGTGAGTTTATTTAGCTTATATGTATAGGCGTTGCTAAATTAGAAGGTTGAATGTCTTTTGTTAGCATTCACATAAGGAATAATTTTATTTTCCTGGTTCACCAATTATATATAGATTATTTTGCGCATGACTATTATTAGAATTATAGTGTGTTATTTTAGTTGTTTGAAACACAACGAAGAGAAACAAAATAACAATAAACTTAATTTAATGTAGCTCTAAGAGAAGACAATGTATAGAGAATTTAAGAACGTTTCAAAAATCAGTAACGCAGTTTTTGCGATGTTACGTCTAGTTCCTAGGGGGAGCTGTTGGTTGAGATAAATGAATTAAAAACCACAAAATAATCTTTTCAGTATCATACTCCAGTGTTTGACACGTCTAATAATAGGATAAAAGAGAAGTGACATTAAAATTAAATATTTTTTTTAAAGCGTGTTTATGGTTAATAACAATATGCAATGTTGTTAACAAGGTAAGAGACATCCTTTGGAATGTGGAGTTGTTTAATTATTAAATGTGTTAGAGAATGATGATTATTAATAAAAAAGAGGGAAGTAGAAAGAATATAACAGCGGTAAAATTGATTCGGTTTGATAGGTCTCTGTGAAATTATTTCCAGGAACAGTAGCCGGTGTTATTGGTGCTAAGCTCACAAATATAGCAAACTAGCCGATGAAAATATTAATTCAACCGGCTATCGAATTGCAAGGATTTGCCATTACAATAACAAGCAAATTAATGTTAAAATAAATATTAGTAATTTTAAAACTATAGACATCTAAATATCTTTAATAATTTTTTATCTTAATATACTATAATTAAACATATCTATTCCTTTCGTTCTTCTTTACATTTTTAAATTGAAACATTCATTTAAATCACGTGATTCTTTTAAATTGTATTCTTCATTATCTTTTCAAAGTTTTAATTACACTATAAACTGATTTAAAAATATGCAGTTCAAATGATCACAAATGTTGTTCACATTGGTTACAGAAACCTTCATTTTGTGTTCACAACGATTGTGGGTGTGGGGGTGGCTAAAACAATTCACTCAATTAGAATGAGCAAATGCATGAGCATTTTTCTTTAGGGGGCCTTACTCGAGTATAGTTACGGCTTCTGGGAATTTCAACAAGAGAATAGTAGAGTACTCTGCCCTTTATAGTTAGTAGTTCTGAGCTAATAATACATTTTTTATGAGAGTAGGCAGGTTCTTATTTCTTCTCATTTCATGAACGATAAAGATATAGGGATCAGGTGCTATGCCTAAAATTTTCTTTTTATCGGCATCTGCTATTATTCGTTTTGAACTGACCAAATAGGTCTCCGCTTCCGGCTCAAACACCATTTATTAACAAATTATGCTGCACAGTTTGATATATCTTATGTCACGAATAAATGTTGGCGTATAAGTCCTTTGAAATTAAGGCAGGAGCATGGTCTAGAAGGTAGGAACATGTTTAAGAGCAGGGTTAAAGTTATGTTTACCTGTTTTTTAGTGAACTGAAAATATATTTATTTCTCACGGTTGTATCATAAAAATGCCTTTCAGGTTGTCCCTTTAACTCATTGTTATAATTTGTTCTTAGAATGTATGGTTATTGAATACGGTAATCTGAAATATTATTAGGTTTAAATTTTTAACTGGGAGCAAACAAGAGTATGCATTAAAAGCTCCCCTTGCATAGTTAAACTGGATCGAAATATCTACCGGATAAATTCAAAACTCAATATGATAATTTTCAAGAATTATAGTGTGGTGAACATTATCAGGTAATAGAACATATTTTGTAGGTTCTGTTTTGTGAAATGTTAAAAAATTGTGGTTAAGAAGAAAAATTTGCGACATTGAAATAAATATCTTTTCCCACATAAATCCGATAAGCAGTCAATTAAACGGTAATGTAGAAGATAAGAGAATGGGTGGGTAAATATTGAGTAAATGGGCTTTCATATGATTGAGGATTATGTGTCCCTTGAAGTGGGGCAGAAGTAGGGTTCTAGTTGACGACAGTTCGAGAGATTATGTGGATAAGGTAGGAGTTGTTTAAGGAAGAGTTAAGAAGATATAAATTGAATAGCTGTTAGCAAATGTGAATCAGCAGAAATGGAGTAAAAGATGTGCAGGATTTACAGTTTTTAATAAAAAGAGGGGGATTAATCTATTGGGCGGGTCTCTTTAACTCAGAAAAGGTTACATAATCTTAATCATTCCTGAAAAGAACATTCGAAGAAAGAAATCAGTGTAAAAAAGATTTAAGAATCGGCTAGCTATGTAGATTATTGCTTAATGGAGCTATAACGAGGAAATTAAGTATGGATTAAGATGAATAATAAAAGATTAATGAGGTAAGATAGTAGATGATATAATATATAATTATTGATTACTATTGTAAAGTATGGGTGGGAGTTTGAAGGATATTTTGATGGGTATATCGAATTAGGATATACATTTACATAGATTTTCCCATAGTAGCGATGCTATGTGGTTATCGGAAAGAACAGTTAAATTAATTATTATTGATTTACTGATTAAACTTCACATCCTTGTTATCTTTTGCAGCACAACGTATCATTGGCACGGACAGGTGTTAAGTCATACATTCACTATAAGCACCAAATTTTCTATTGGGATGTTCAGGAAAGAAGTGGGGGCTAAGATAGTGGAACTGGGTATGATTGTTTTGGGATGTTGGCGAGTAAATGTAGATAATGTATATATTCTCTTTTCCGAAAAGATAAGATATATAATGACTTAGATATCGACATATTATCTAATTTGGGATCAGTTTTTCTAAGAAAATAAAGTTAACAATATTCATTCTATTAATATCTTAAAATTAAAGAAAAATTTTATTAAATGTATGAGATTTCAGTCTAAAGATCTATTCACATACATGTATTAATTCTTAGATATAGTAGCAAGACCTGTAAGATAGTTATTTTCTATTTTATTTAAATAGAATAAATTTGAAATAAAAATTTTATTGCCCATTTTTCTGTTTCGTTGGCATTATCTTTCAAAAGGATTAAATTTTCAAGATTTTCTTGCGTAAAGCATTTTGGCAGAAATGCTAAGCCGAATTTTTGATTTTAGAAATTTTTTACTCTCTGCTGTAAAAGAACTGAGATTCAGTTGAAGAATTGCCATTTTGGAAATACATAGTGTTCTGTGTTAATATTGTTTTAATTTGATTTATTTAATATATTTTGTGTGTTTATGGAGTATTTACAGATGCAGAAAAGAGGTACGTGTGCGAATACTTACTATTTTTTAGGGTTGGCCGTGATAAACCGAGATTACTGTTAGTGTATATATAAAATTACAAGAGTAATAGATAGATAATTTGGTGTAACTAGCTAGAAACTGGATTTGGAATTCCTGTAACAAACAAAGAATATTAGTACATTTAATTTAATATTTGGTTGTGCAGTAATATTTATTTTATAATAAATGGTCTCTTTAAAGAATAATAAATGAATAGAATGGAAGAAGGTTTTATGCTTGGTTTATTCCACAATGTTGAAATTGAAATTTTCGAGTAGATTAGATAACAAGAAGTTTGCTACTAGCGTTTTATGTATATTAATATAACAATTTACGAAGAGATTCTTTAAGTAAGCTACAATAATATAAAAATAAAAGAAATGAAGAAAGAGACCTCATATTAATACAAGACGTAGAAGAAGAAATAAAAATACGGTAATTATGTATAGGGAAAATACAATTCAACAATAATAATATACTCTTTAAGATAAAAGATATGTTTATAATTCAAAATATTTGGAAAATTAAAATTTTCTCATATTGTTTGATGCAAAAAGTGGTTCGTTTTCTTTATAAATGTAGTATTGGCGAGTCGTTTCTTTTTGGAGTGTTTCATTCTCCCAACTACACTAGATATAAATACACTTTCCGTGCTCTCGATGATGAGGGAGGAGCTGAATATTAATGGAAATTTGCCATTTTCATGCACGAATGAAAAGGATTCTCTATTGTAGTTAGGTATCAGATTCTTCCCATGGTTTTCGTAAGAACACTGCATCATTACTTTCTTTATCACAGATTGCAAATTGAAATTGTGGTCTTTGATTCTTAGTTGGACTGTTCTATAGTTATTTTTTCGATGATTGGTTTTCCTTGGAATAGTGTGATTTATTCCCTTATTGAGGTAAATTGAGATGTAATGCATTTCGGCAAATGAACTTATAAACGTCTGACATATCAAAGATCCCTCGTTCATTCTTTCAAGATGGTTTATAGTTAATGTTCTGATCAAGAATTGTTTATATCAGAGGTTTAATTGAGTTTGGTAGCGCAGACTAATTGAATTTAATGTGGATTAAATTTTTGTTATATTTTTTTGTGTCACGCGAGCAAGCTCGTGCTACGTTTTTATGCTATTTAATGATTCTAGAGTGGTTTAGGGAGATGTTCCTTCTTGTGGGATTTCAGCAAGCTTAAGGTAGTTTTATTAGAACTTTAGATTATTGAACTAGATTTATTATTTCACTGCACAACAAATTTGAAATTTTTTTTCTGTTCCTTTTAAATGAAAATATGTGATTCTTATATAAATAAAAGGTGCTTGTTACATTTTGAAACATAAACATCATCACGTATCGTTTTTTTTTGTACACACACATATATAAAAGATATGTTATATATATCATAAATTGAATATAGCATTTAGAACAAAACGTCTATTCAATATAATTATAGTCATTGAAATAGAAATCAATATAACCTTAAAATGATCATTGTTGATGTGTTATATTGAGTGTTAACATTTTGGGGTAGTCAACTGATTAAGAGACATCAATGGATTTATTGATACATATGCCACTGAAACTTTTCGCAAACAGATGTGTCGGTGACTTGTACAATGTTCGTAAGGCATTGTTGGAGGCCATGAGAGTTATTGGGGAGAGGAAGAAGTCAGAATGTGAGTTCATAGAGTGTAGTTTTAAAGACATATTGAAATCTATCAAATTATTTCATAAAATATTCATTAGAATATTTAATTTAAGTTATTCGGTTTTGTTCATTCTGATTTTATAGGAGCCGGTGAGCAAGCACTGTAGTGATTAGTGCTATCTATGGCTAATTGGATCGTTGTTGTCTGTTCCTATACTTTGAACTTTTCCTATGGCTCTCTATCGGGAAGATGCTTTATTTGTGGGCATAAACCTTTTGTATTTCTTTGCCTACTTAAATTTATGGACTTTGTTCCCACTGGAGGATGCACGAATGGCCTAACTTTTCTTTGTATGAGTTTATACAAATATATTTACCAACTAGGCTTAATCGTAGCAAGGTGGGAAAAAAGAAAACTGAAGCGGATTCTAACAAAGTTGTCTCATGTCTAAAAAGGTGTTTTTATAAAATATTGGGTATAGGTTGAAAAATTCATTCGGATTGAATGAGGTGCACTTTATATTCGAATGGTAGTGTATTTTTTTCTGTTCGACGGTATCCAATAACGCTTAGAGGAAGCCAGACAGAAGATTTTTGTGTATCCATGTTGCATGCTATTTATAGTCCAGTGACTTCAGGTCAAGGTGTGTATTTACAATGTTCTGTACACTAAAAGGTTAAGTATTAGAACTATAACTTGTAGTGTCCTTTGTATTTGTAAGAATATGCTACAGGAACAGACCTTTTTCTGACTATATAGAGAAAATAAAGCTGGCACTGCCTTGAGGAATCAATAAACAGGCGCAACCTGTGCTGGTTTATGCTCATGTTCCAATGCCTGTCCAATAGGCCATTCACGTCACAGCTGCTCTCGTTCATTTCTATATTTTATGGCTAAATATTAATGACATAAAAATACTATCATTTAATGTATAAATGAACTATAATAGTTTAAACCTTTTTCTGTAGAATAGCTTCTCAGCCTCTGAAGCCTAAAGTCCACAGAATATTTTTGATGTCTGTTTGGGTGAGCATTAATATCTCGTACAAGAATAGTTAAGACTACTTGTGTGATTTAATCGAGATTAGTGAATATGAGTCATAGTGTTTGATATAGTCAAAGCAGGATAATTTTAGATATGTATCATAGAGGAGGGTTGTAAATGTAATATAAGATATATTCTGATGGAAACTGAGATATCGTTTAAGAGCGGTGTGTAGGTTTGGATACTAGATAATTGGTTTGGATTTTGAAGTGAACCCTGACAATTTTGGTCAGAATCAGAAGTTAAAATAACGTTAGGATTTGGTCGGTTCACTTGCAATCATAGGTAAATGCATTATGTATATGCTAGGCTTCGTCTTTCGCATGGTGTCGGAGTTGTTGGTTTTATCTGATAGTGTTGTCTTCGATAGCTTGGCTTCTGATCGTGTATATTGTGCTTGGCTAATGTGGAAGCAGGATTATCATATCCCCATTTGCATGCCAAATAATAGTGTGTATAAGGCCTTATTTAATTAATGGTGAAAGCTATTGTTAGCGATTTAAAAATGTAAGATGATATATGCCAATTTATATCAGTAGGTTAGTAGACAATTATTTTTACACTGAAGTGGCATTATAAAGAACTTGTACATTAATACAGTGTGTGGTTAATAAATTAATTTTACATAATTATTATGGTTACTAATGGACGCGAATATATTTATTATTCGATATCTGAAATAGAATAAGATATTATAAATATATATTTTGAATTATTATATTGTATTATTATTATATATAATATTTATTTAATATATATTATATTAATGAATTATAATATATAAAGATATATATAGTTTATGAATATAATAAGTAATATATATAATAATATTAGTTATATTATTTTTCTGTATAATTATATATATATATATAATTAAATAATATAGTACATATATGAAAAAGGTTACATAAATAATAATATAAATATTAACTAACTTGTTTCTTATTATATTATTATTATCTATATTATTATTATATAGAAATTTTATATATTATATATATTATATATTAGTTATACTGTATTATTATTATTATTTTCTTTCTTTAATACTTCTTCTTGCGCAAGCTGGGGGGGAGGTGTCGTGTTCATGTGGGAAAAGATAAAGCAGTAAGAAGACAATCTAGATAGAAAAGTCGAAGAGTGAAAGCCAGCTTACGAGCAACCAATGCTGGTAACCAATTAAATAGTTGAGAATCGTGAAAGACTAGATATTAATTCAATAACCTAAGGAAGCTTTCGATAATGGGCCAGCGCAAGACGGATCTCAGTATGGTAATACGTCAAGATGTAAGGGTTCATCCTTGGCCCAGGTGGGCCCCCCCCTTACAACAAACCGCCATTCTCTCCTATCATTGCACCTTTAATTTGCCTCTGCAACTCAACATTTTGCTCTCCTATCATGTAAATATCGTTACCGACTAAATGCACACTTTCTCTTCGTCTCAGACAGCTCGGTTCGGATTATCCCAAAGACACATTGTCATAATGTACATCGCTTTTAACTCGCGATACTATCAAATTCATGCTTATCGAAATAGACCAAACATCTATAAAGATCTTATTAAATTTATTCTTCTATATTTCCTTTTTCTTTCCACACCACAAAATAATCTTCTTAATACGTTATCCTGGTATGACTGGTGTAAAGTCTTTTTTCATAGTTCTTTTCACACATTAGCATAGCCCTAAAGATTGTCCATATGAACACCAAAGCTTTAGAGTCTATACTTTCTTTATTCCAGACCATTTATTGTCTCATCCTATATCAATAAGTAACAGGGTATCACAATTAGCCACACATGTAAGACTCATATGCGGCACATAAGACTTAGTCCCTTTGTACATTCAGCAAAAACGGAATTAAATTGCACCCAGCAACCTTCCAAGCTGCCTCTATCAATTCTACCGGGGGCGATTATAATTTCCTATGCTAATCTCTCTGCATCAATTTTTTCGGTTCCTTCATCATATGATGGGTAGATCCTCATACACATACACATAAGAAAAAGAATAAAAGTATTTAAAAAATCCTCAGACACAGCTGTGTTCAGCTGCGATCCTCATGGCTATAACATAATACTTACTTATGGTAGTGATTAGTACCTCCGTCTAACCTACGAATACCCTTATCGACTTATCTTAGATCGTTTCGTTTCATATTCAAACCGCCGTCGCTTTTACGATCTCTGAGAATCAAAAATCTTCTTTATAAGATTCATAAAGAGGACAAAATATCTCACTATTTCGCAAAAACTTCTTCGGTTGTCTGGGAAATCAACACAGACAAATCATCTCGCATAATAATATATGGTAGGTCTTCTGTTGACTCGCACCCTAACTCATTCTTTCTCTTCTAAATGACTCTCCTATTCATTATAACCCCAATTTCTGCACTCCACCCATATCGAATTATTTTTCATAACCCATCCATCTCGCAGAATTGGATACTTAAGGAGATTTCATAAACAAAAGTGTCTACTCACTCCAGTGCTATGTTGAGAATTAATATAAAACTCCACTCACATTGGACACATTCGATTCTTGCTCACTATCGCACTGGCTTCAACTTTATCTCGTGATACATAAAATGTTTGATTACATTCAAGAAGCAAATACCACAACACATATATAATAATAAGAATGGTCTCATATATAAGCTTGTGGCCCTAATATAGTATCATAATCATACGCTGGTTGTAATCATAAAACCTAACATATCAATTTATATCTTCATGAAAACTCTAACTCTCATGGATTATATAATCATTAAGGAACTTTTGTTTTCAAATGTAAAAGATTTGATCCACTCACATCTTACCACTCTAACGCCCTTTGTTTTCAACCAGTCCTCAGTCCTCGACGCACTCTTCAACCAAAATTACATATACTTCCCCTAAAACTCATAAACTTATTCATAGACTTTAAATCGTTGATACTCAGGTATTCCGACTTTTCTCACCTCTACCCTTATATAGAGGGTTTTACCGCTCTCCTCAACTGTCCCGTCCTGGCAACTATATATGGCCCCACCACTCATATAACGCTAGTATATATAACAGTACACAACTTCCAAATGCAATAATCATCATCTCGCCTCATAACTAGCTTAATTCTACGCTCTTTTTTATTGGAATACAAGCATCCTTAATGGCTATCAGTAGCTTTTGCGATCATTATCCCATGTGGTTTACAAATTTCTTCCCTTTCCTCCGGTCTCCTCACTATCATCCTTTTGACCAAGAGTTTCTCCGTCTAATCTATTATGATTCTTCCACAAAAAAAAATAACATATATATATTACTGTTTCATTTGGGTGATTTGCAAAACCCATCAAGGTATATAATTCTCTATATAATATATTAAGATAATTTTGAATATATTGTCACATTAATTGAATGGGGATCATTTATTATTAAACGCTACTTATAATTATAGTCTATTCTACTATAGAATCTAACAGCAAGGTACCGCTACCTATAATATATATTTTTAGTTATATATATAGTATATATATTTATATTTTACCCTACACCAATACTCCTTCCTTTTTCAACACAGTACACTCCAACAATATCCTAGCTCCACCTGCTGACAATCATATCCAAGCCAGGTGGAGGAAATAATCTTAACAAGAAAAATGTGTCGATGGTGCTCAAGATGTGGAAATTCGCTCATTGTCCTTATTTACTCATTTTGAAGTACATGATGCAAAAATAAGCACAGAGTCTGTTTTTTCACACGCAAGAATATACAGAAAAACATATTTTTTATTAGCTTGAAAGGACATTTTTCACTCGGTGTATGACCAGTGAAGATGATTGAATTTAATAGTTTACTTCATAAATTCTTCAACACCCATCCCTTCCCAAGCAAGCTCGGATCTTGTTCCAAATAGTAAGAATTAATCGGCCATTAAGCGAATTGACGATACGCGATTACACAAGCTTAAATTGAGCGATATAATGGTGGGCCACCGACCGGGATCTATACTCGGGTTAACCTGGTTCATATAGTTATTTATTATTTATTATTTCTGTATTAAATAGTTATGTATTAATTAATGTGAATATTATTATTTTAAAGGAAATAAATAAGTATAACAGCAAATAATGAGCACAACTGCAGTGTATGGGCCTCCTTATCTTTAAACGCAAGGACTTTATCACAACTTAAAACACATCAGGAAACTTTATTAAACTTATAATTAAGAATTACCAATCATAGTCTTGCCGGTTCCAGGGGGACCGAATAGAAGGATTCCTTTTGGAGGACCTCGAAGGCCAGTAAAGATGTCTGGTCGAAGCATTGGCCAAACGACTATTTCCTTTTCGCAAAAAGTAAAATGGATAAAAATTATAAATTCTAATAAAATTGAAATTAAAGCAGGTAAAATAATTAATAAATTTTATAGTGATACACCATACAGTAGTACTAGAAGGAAATACTCATGAAACAATAATTCTTAACCTAGGGCTTCCGAGATGGATCGCCGTATCTTCTCAAGAAAAAAAATATTATTTTTTAATTTTTACTTTTTCTTTTTTTTTTCTGGTAAATTTTAAAACTTTAAACTTTCTAACAAGTGTAAAGCACGAAAATATATTCAAAATGAGATGTATTGGTACGAGTAACAATCTCGTTCTAGGATTGTAAGTGAACAAAGAAGACCCTTGGGTCGTGAAATTGATTGGTTTGTCGATTTTAAGTCATGGCCAAAAACGGTTAAAAACATCTATCAAACAAATTTACTACATGAAACGAAAACAATAATAAGTAATTTAGTGAACATTTGCTTTCGAGTCCGAAAACCAACTAGTATGCTTAGTATGTTCTATCAGAGTGTTTTTTTACATTAAACTTTGCTAAAATGTCCATATTCCTAATTAAAACAATACATATAATAAACAATACGAAAAAGACAATAAGAACAAATATATTTGCATATTATCTGACACTAATAAACTGGTACCTGAATGGTGTTTTTCGGTCTAACCAGAGATGTCATCCAAAGCTGCTCTCAAAAGGGGAAAACAGGTAACGTGGTCCATAATATTCATTCATAAATAAAATAAAATTAGTCCAAAAAACACCAATTATTTTGGGGGTCAAGCTCCGACGTATCTTTAGACATTCATTAGGTATTAATTCTGCGTATGGACTGTCTATGATAGATTCTCCTAAACTTTGAAACTATGCTTCGATTCAATAAATAACTATATATAGGGTTTAAGTTTATAAATAGATATATATATATAAGGTGTGGTGTTGAAAATGTCTTATTATTTATGCAGTTTGTTCATTGATGTATACGATTTATATGTAATATCTATTGGGAAGTATGCTTAGCAGTATCTTATGTCGTATGTAATAATATAAAAGGATTATTGTTAGTAGGTAATCTATAGTTTTATTATTAATAGGTAAGATAGTTTGAATCGAATAGTTATATATAATTCTAATCTATATATATAGTTTATATATTATTTAAATAATAATAATATATATATTATTATATATTATATTTTATTATGTAATATAATATATATAATATTGATATATATTTTATATCATATATATTATATATTATTATTAGTATTATATATATATTATATATTATATATTATATATATATTATATAAAAATGGTTGATGTATGAAGTAATGGGATGAGTTTCAAAAAAAGCTGTTTGGAAATTTATGGTGAGGAGGAAAAAAGAAATATAAAAGGTGGCATACGTAGGAGGAGAGAGAGGTTAAATAACAGTTTGGAAGGGGGGAATGAATGGGGACTTACATGGAAGGAAGCGCAAAAGGTGAAGGAAGTGCGAAAGGTTAAGAAATGGAATAAGGGGATACTGCTTAGATGTGAAAGGGATGATGTTTTACGTAACTGATGAAATGGAGTTGAGGGGAGTGTGGAAAGAACACTTGAAATTGTTATAATATTGGAGTAAAAAGGTTCTTAATGCATGTGCAAGAAGGAATAGGTGGGGTGCAAGAAGGAATAGGTATTTTGGGGGATGAGTCATTAGCATGGAGGTAATGGTGAGTAGAAAAAGTTAATGGTAAATTGCGATAATTGAGATGAAATTCAGTTGAAATGATCAAAAAACGGGAGGCGAGTGTGATTGATGGATAGGAAAATTGGTGTATAAAAACGTTTATATAGGGTATGTTCCGAGGGATTGGAGTGAGGAGTAATTAGTACCTTATATAAGGTGGGAGATAAGGGGAACTGTAGAATTATGGGATAGTTTATTGAGTGTTGTAGTACGGATTTGCTGTGAAATTCTTTGTATAACATTATTATATAATATGTATATACTTTGATTCCATGAGTATATATTACTTACAAGTATAATCAACACACTGAGTATTTATGATTATCTATAACTTCATGTAACTATATATATAGATATATAGGCTAGTATTTCTGATATATATATATAAACGTAATTTGGGTGATAACCGGAACCAAGGTACTTTTTTCAAGGAAAAGATTTCCGGTTCCGGCCTGGAACTAACCCGGAACTTTCCCCTTTTTATTCAATGTTTTCTTAAAAAAACTTCAGTATTTGCATTTGTATTGTTTTATCTTCACCCTCCGTCAAGTCTAAATCTTTTGGCATAATATCATAATATTTATAAAAAAAAATAAATAGCTCAGATTAAAATGTGAAAACAAAATCATACAATGATTAAAAATGCACCTCAGGGTTTGCACATCGTATATGTTTTCTTGTGTAATTTGGAATTTAAATATATGGACTTTACAAATATGTTTTTTCACATCTGTTTTAACAATCCTTTTTAATTATTCAAAACTGTCTCTTTTTTTTTTTTTGTTTATTTTTTTTTTTTTTTTTGGTCTTTTTTAAATAATTTGTGTGTTATATATTATTTAAGAACGAATATTAGGCTTTTGTTTAGATTATTGTTCTTTATAAATAAGGTAATAATTTAATTATCTCTGATCTCTAATTATCAATGCAAGTTTAGTACTATCATAATCTCATTATTTAGATTTAGATTAAAGTACTTTCAATTATATAGTATAATACTTTCAGCTCATTATTCTGAATAGTTTGTGGTCTGTTCGTTAACGAAGAAGAATAGGTTCTTGGAAAACTACAATTTGATGAAACAAAATGTTCATTGATGCAATCAGCTCGTCGAACCGAAACTATTTTTAGCTTAAGGCATAAAAGTTCGATCTTTATCCTGTATAGAAAAAAATTTGCCTGAAAAGAAATGTCGTCGACTTCAGGATTAAATCTATTATAAAAATAAGTCAACGTAAAAAATCGTATTGACTTTTAAAAAAATCATTTGATTATCTTTATTGTGCAACGCCTGCTCTAAGATCTAGACCTGGGGAAAATATTAAAGTTTTGGATTACAAGAGAGTTTTAATAATAATTATTATTTTTAGTTATGTAAATTATATATTATTATTATATATTCCTACACGTGGCTCAACCCTCTTCTAAAGGATGCAAAAATTATTCTTGGATGGACTTTTGAAGAAACTTACAAAACTATTCTGGACGGCTGACATTTGTTGTGTACATCTGCGTTGTTTGCTGTTCAAAAGTATCGTTTTTTGTGCAATCATGGAATACCATATGTTTTATATATTACAATGAAGGCAATGAAAATTCATTGTGCGACTACGTAAGGCTGTATATAGAACCGTTAATCCTGGTATAATATCTCAAGGTAGAGACAAAGTATTACTGGGGGTGAGCGTATTGAGAAGCATGTGGTTATATACTTTAAGTAGTTCCTATGGTTATGTCGATGCCATCGAACTCTGGATGGATGTTATCATAAATCTGAAAATAAGTGATGGTTTGTCTTTTGTTTCCCAGGTGAACTGAACGATTGGTACGAGGTTTGTATTTGCCGAAAGTATGTCCAATATGGAAGCTGTTTTGGACATTGAGGTTGGCATGAAAAATGACATTACTGCCATGACAGAAGAGTAACATTTTAATCTTAACAGAGAGCAGAGCTGCGAAGGTCTTCCAGTCAGAATTGCAGGGCAACATCGCTATTGGACTCACAAGATAGAAGAATTGTTCGGGAATTGGCGACTGTTTATATGACACTTACAGGCTGTTTAAAGTGTTGTGGGTTGTTTAAATCCAAAAGGGAAAGCATATATGCTTCGGTTCCACTAGGGTACTCGGTACGGATGAGGAGTATGGATAATATCAGACAGTTTTGGAGAGGCTACATGTCAGGCACATGGATGGTTAAATAATGCGTTACCTCAATGGTGACATTATGCCTCGGGTAGCACGCAGGTTTCCAAATATCCTGCTTTCCTGTGCTATTGGGACAGGCGGGCGGCAAAGAATATCAAAATGTAAAGTGTATGGAGGTAACTTTGGGTGGTGGACTCGGCTCTTAGAGCCAGGTTGAGAGAACGTCGTAAGTCGAACCTATTTCTGTACGAGAGAAAATCATCATCTTATATCCACTACACGGTAAAAATCTTTCGGTTTTAATATTAAAAACACTTGTGAAGGCCTAGACACATGGAAGATGAATGAATGCTTGTCGTGTGAGTATGTCTAATGGGTTACTGAGTGACTGAAGAAGAAAAAAGTGGGATTTTGATGGCACCAAATAGTATACATCTTCCTCTTCGTGATGCTTTAGCTTTGCTACCACAATGCTTTGTTAAGGCAGAGGTTGGAATGCTTTTTTCAGATGTGTCGACAATTTTTTTTTTTCCACCCCCCGATATTTTAGTGTGGGGGTGAACACAAAAAGTGGAGTAAAGAAGACTTAGCGTAATGAAAAACGCAACTAAATATAGTTCATGTGTTGGCTTATGTTCGTTTTTTCACAATTCTCATGGATGTGATGATAAATTATTGAAGGATCTGCAAGCTACTGGAGTACAATTCTCTGACCTAAGCAAGATTGATTATGCCGTGGTAACTAGAGGTGAATGTTATTGATAGCAAGTGAATGAATCGCTTCTATTCAAAAGATATAAAGTTACAAGTGCATAGGGACTTACCAAAGGAGAAGGATGGGGTGTTATTTTTCAATATGTTAGGCGACTATTTTGTTGGAAGCTTGAATAGCGGGGTGATATTCAGACGCTCTATATGTACAACAAGATAGCTTATAGTCTCGAAGAAAAGTTTATCTCCAATCCGTAGGTATGTTTAACACTAATAACCATTCCTTTCTATTAATTCATTGTTGTCCATAATAATTAACTTTTTATCATTTTCTTCATTGCCTAAAATTTCACACTTATTATTCTAATAAAAGAATCTTAGTACATGTGGTGTTCCACTACCCGGGATATTTACAAACCTTTTTAATATATATTTTAGTTATGTATATATTTTTATGTAATATGCGAATTATATATATAATAGTATTGATATTTAGTTCTGTATGTAACTATATATGGAATATGAATATTTAAATCAATATGATTTATAAGTTGCACCGATACCAAAATTTTGGTCGATACGATAAGGTATCCAAATTTTTTATACGCAAGATGCCTTAATTTTTGATAGTCGAATACAATGATCATTATACGTTGAAAATGTTATTTTGGCACGTTGAAGCAACGATAACCTGATACAATTATTTTTACTAAACCTAATATCATTCATAGAGAAATAATGGGCCTTTATAAGTATATAAAATTCTCTATATATTTATTAGCTTGACTCTTAGCGTCATCAAAGTTCACTCTTTGTACTAGATAT
Organism: Trachelipus rathkii; assembly: GCA_015478945.1. Taxonomy (NCBI): domain Eukaryota; kingdom Metazoa; phylum Arthropoda; class Malacostraca; order Isopoda; family Trachelipodidae; genus Trachelipus; species Trachelipus rathkii. The sequence goes on from JABUQX010030273.1 coordinate 69,769, forward strand.
TAGAATTTTTTTAGGTGTCGACACTCACACGCGCTTTGACGCTTCTCTCCGGCATTGAAAATCCGACGCGAATTTCAGCCCTTTGTCGACCATTGACTATGAAATGCCATGGCGGGGGGCAGTGCTGCCAAGCTGGGACTGATGCATCCTGCCCTCACACACAAGACTCCTTCCTACCCAGCTGGAGTTGGCTTCCAACCTCCATGGCGGATAGAGAGAGACTTCCTTGTGTAACCGTGGTCCCCCAGGGGGAAATCTCTCGCTCGACGGTGCCTCTTGTTCTGCATCGCATTTCGTAAGGCTTGTTTTTCCAGTCATATTTGCTATCCCTTTACTGCACCGTAGGTTTATTGAAGCGTCTCGCAACTGTTGCTGCCGCGTTTTGTGTGGCCTGATAATAGGAATGCTGACGTAGAAACATGGTGTCCGCACTTGTTCCTTTTCTGTCACAGCTCTAAGCGCAACGTTCACACCAAAGGACTTCCCCTTAGGCACTTTCCTACCCTGGTGCGCCGTATTTGAGCAGTGTCCACCATCGAGCATCATTGTCTCTTCACGCCTTCTAAGAGGCAAAAAGTAACATCCTTAACGTGTAATTTGGAACCGATTCACTCGCTGGAAAGGAGACTAATTCCCAGCTCTCCGTTGCCAACACATTGCAAATCCCATGCTAACAGCTTTTTAGTCTCACTGGGTGCTGCGCTTTGGGCGCACCCCTGTTGTTACCTCTGGTACCTAAAAAAGCCCCTCTCTCAGCGGATGCAAGGCAGAACCTTTCGAATGCCTTCTTCGATGGCAGATTGATGAATCTTCCTTGGTTCAGAGAAGATTCCATAACACTAGCTTCCCATTATCGTTACTCTCTGTTTGCTCATGCGAAGATTTCTTTCAAATCGTACCGTCAGTTTAAGGCTTCGCTTCTGGCTCAGCTCAATCCGTAAAATTGGACCGATGCCATTCCTTTCGTTATGCTTGCTCATTATCCGCGCCCTCCGCGATTAAAGAGGATTGCCAACTGGTTTCAGCGTCTGCATGAACTATGTTAAGCGGTGTCTCCTCTCGTCTTCTGGTGAATTTGCTTTTCTCAGTCTTCCCCCCCCGCCTTCTACTGAAGACCCCCGCTCGTCCTATTTCTAATCTCTGCTTGAAGGACTTGTGGCCCCCCCTACGCTCCTTTTACTATTTTTGGAGATAACCTCATTTTATCTTACCCCTTCCCGGTTTATTCTTTACGTATTTTTATATCCACTATATATTACTAATAGTGTCATCTATGCTTATTTATTATTCTTACCTGTAAAGAGTTACATCCTCCTAGCTTCTTCATATGCATACTCATTATTATTTATTAATTATTTTTTTAGTTTTATTAGTTATATTTCGATTATATTTTTATATTTATTATATATTTTACTTAATTATTATAACATGACTTATATATTACAAGCTATCGTGCATCACGTAATATTTTATTGGTATTTACGATCTTCTCTCCATAAATACATTCATATTCTTTAATTGAATTTAAAATTTTAAACCTATAATTTAAAAAAAACCTCTGCTATTTCGAATTTTTCTAGAATATTGGGCATAATATATAATACTTTTGTTATAATAATTATCCATTTCAGTCATTTTTCTTTACAATTAACTTATGATCACCACTGTTTTCTTAAGTTTTTCTCTCGAATATCCGTAATGTAAGTCGGTCTGCCAGAGAATGAAGTGTGGAAATCGGTCCTCTGAATCAATACTCTAAAGATACTGTGTGGATTCTTCTTCCTTTAATCACTGTATTAAAATATATATATAAATCCATCCGGATTCCCAATGGATTTACATTTGGATTTATCCAAATCCATTTAGACTTCACTTCAGAAAAAAAGGGATAGAGAGTGGAGAAAATGATGGGGGAATGAGAGGGAGAAACTTTAGGGGTTTAGAAAGAGATAGAGAAGGGGTTAGAGAGGGTTTTTGGAGCAAACGTTTTTAAAGGTGGATCACAAGAAAGTCGTTTTGGTTTGGGCCGAGACTGCTTAAGGTGAAGGTAATGTATAGCTCTTTAAGTACGCTTGATCATAAGAGGCGCTGAAATAGTTAAAGATAGAAGTCTATGTCTTTAAACACACATGTTTATATATATCTGTTTTTGAGATATTCTTATATATAATTTATAATATTAGAATATTTAAAAATGCAGTATGATAATATCTTTAAATGTAGAATTATAGGGAAATTATAATTTTTATAAAGTTATATTGTTATCTAAAATTATTTAATAAATTAAATTAATGTTAAATATATATTTAAATAATTGTTTATTAACTGTTTTTTCTTTTCTTTTTTTTAACTAATTAACAAATGAATAATATTTAACTTGCGGTAAATTTGGAGATTTAGAGGGATTTAGGAGACAAACATAGGCGTTCGTAGCACTTGTCACTTAAAAAACATTTCCATCGCTGTGCAGGTTAAAACTATTTGAAGATTATTTATATCGAATGAAACTTGTAATAACATTAAGTCATTATAAGTAATTTATTAATGTAATAGAATATTCATATCTATATCTTTGGAATATATTTGTTGGTTGTCGGTAATAAATTTTCAGCCTCTTCTATTAGTTCTTCTTGGCTATAATAATAAGAGAGATGTTTGACCATATCTAATGAAATATATGTGTTAATTATCTTTGAAATATATTATATTGTTTATAATTATTAATAATAGCATTATATTTTAATTTATTTTTAATAAAATATGATTGTAATATTGGAGAATTTTGATGTGTTTTTATTTGTTAACAATTGATATTATGAATATGAAAATTGTTACTATATTGTTTTTTAATTACAGTTAAATGATTTTTTTATAAATTGTATATTTGATAAGTTTCTTTTTTCTTTTATTTAGGTTTTTTAGGCTATTTTTTGGAGTAAGCGTTATCATACATCTCTCTCAGGGCATGATACAATTGTTTTCAGATTTGTTTGGAATTTGATAGGATGTAAATAAAAAATCTAGTGGAATTTGCCACGATGGTATTATTATTCCTAAACTGGTGCTGAGGTGATATTCACCGACTGGCGGAATTGCTTAGGATGTTGAGGGCCTGTAAATTTTTCTCTCACTTTAAGGAATGTAAGGAAGGTTGAGGGAATTGGCTTAACATGAATCTATGGATTTTCTTTGTGACACAGACCTTGTTTTAGCATTCGTGAGATGGTGTTGCTTTGTAATATTGAATGACTCCATCAAACCTTTTGCCAAGCTGTTAAGGTGGAAATTCAATATAAGGTAATATGTGAGTTACAGAAAATTATTTTTCATACACAAACAGACATTATTATGTTTTTCATCTGTAAATAATAATAATATATTCATAGTAGTCGGAATCGGAACGGGAATCTTAATAGCAAATTATATTTCATTTATTGCATAATGTTTATAATAGAATTAGAATTATTGCAAAGTGGTTATGTAGGGAGTATTATATGCTTGTATATTAATAGCTATTATGATTTATTTTGCATAAAATAATTAAAATGTTATGAAAAATTTAAGAAACATTAGTTAAAATATAGTTTTACAAAAATTCAAAAGAACATTTTTATCAAAATATAGGATAGCAGAGTTAGAAAATCACATATAGCATAGACTAACATTGATTAAATGTGTGAAATAAAAAACGAGATTATTTTGGAGAATTATATATTTAGATATTTATAAATATAAATAATATAAAGATTATTATTATTATCATTTTAGAATAGTTTTATTATTTTTTGTTTTTGTTAAGGAATTATAGACAATAATTCATTCGGTTTGATTTTTTTCTTAAGTTGTTAGATTTCCGAGAAGAAGGTGTTATTGAATTCGTAGAATTCATTATGATATTATAACTAATTAATTAAGCTAGATTAAATTAATTTTTTTATTTGACTGATAAGATAGTAATGATTAAGTATGTTTAGTGGAAACGTTTTAACAAATTTTAGTTTGTATTTAGAGGAGTGAAGATTATAAAATAAAAAGCGACATAATACCATAGCATAGTAATGTTCGAAAAGTTGTACGTGAATATGCTACTAATTTATATTAATAATATTTGATAAGGAAATTTGTAAGGAAAAGTGGAGTTGATGGAGGAAAATCGCGAGATATTGTGATTAGGATATTCTTCGGAGAGGGAGGGAAAAGGGAGAATTTTTTAGATGATGGGAGAACTAAGGGGAAGGGATTCCTTGGCCAAATTGATCATATCAATTTCTCGATCACTTGTGCAACGCACTCATTTCTTCCGTTCATTTTTTTTTCGCCCTTATTTTCTTTTTTTCGGGGCGCGTCTTATGACCACACGCCAATCGGTTTATGTGTTATTAATATTTATATAAAATGATTATAAAAGATTATTTTTGATATTATTATATTTTAGTATGCATCATTATGGTTATGTTGGATTTATCCGATCTGTATTAATACTGAGTCGTTATGTGATAATTGTAGTAATTGAGAGTAGGGGTAGAATTGAGGTGGTTTCCTTTTTTTATTTTTTTTTATGTCCTTTTTGGGGCCTAGATTCTTTTATTTCTTATTCAGTGGTGTCGTACTTGGTGGTCTATTTGGTTGTTTCTAGAATGTGTTTTTATTATTAGGTTGGGGTAAATGGTCCGGAAACGACAAGTGGTTTTTTTTTCTTTTTTTTGGGTGGCCTAATTTTTCTTTTTTTTCCACTTCCTGCAATTAAGAGCTTATCCCTACTTCTTCTTTACTAGTAAGTGGTGAGGTTTTTGGGTGCTTAACGTTGGTGCTGGTAGTTTGCGGTCGAATATGGTGACCACCCATGGTTTGGAGAAGGTAGATCCGGTTACGTGGCAATTAGCTTGGCACTTGCCCCCGCACTTTCTTTTTTTGCCCTCCAATCGCTTGTTTTTTTGAACAATAACGCCGTTCTCTTTGTCGACATTAAAGAATATTTTATCAGCGCTCATCCTATAATAGGAAGCTTAAGAGCCTCTGCTCCGAATAAGCAAATTAGGCGTGCGTGGTAAAAAGCTTACGTGGGCGCAATTATACAATAAAGCTTTAAACACAATAAATAAAGAAAACGAAATATTTTTGAAATGAAATTTCATTAAAAAGTGTAAATTTAAGGAAGGGTGCAAGCAAAATGAATTAATTAAGGTGAATTAAACTATTTAGTGCGTAAAAAGTGAAAAGTTAGAGTTATGGTAAGCAACCTTAGGCTCGCCGACCGAGGCTAAAGTAGAGAGGCGTGAGAATGTAAAATTCCATAATAGTTTCACATATAAGTAGAAACCAGTGAGAGGATAAAAGCGAAGATATTAACGCATAATTTATGATGATTAAGTGCGAAATAAGTGAGAAGACCTATAATAGGCTAGGATAGATTTTTATACTAGGATGCCAAACTTAAGGTCGGAGTATGCCATAGGCCAGTAGACCTATGGTCGGAGAAAACTATTTGTGATATAACCGCGTGCATGCTTTTTTTTGTAATAATACGGTAAATAACAGTTCGGGATAGACTGTTATTTGCCGTATCCAACCCTAGTGGGCATGCACCCTACATAGCAGTGCAGAGAAAGGCGAGAGAGTTAATAGTGGAGTAGAGGTGCATGGTCCAAATTTATTAGAATTTAGAGGTGCAGGTTATCTTTTTGTAATAATACGGCAAATAACAGTTCGGGATAGACTATTATTTGCCTCATCTAACCATAATGGGCATTCACCCTACATAGTAGCGCAGAGAAAGGCCACAGAGAGGTAATAGTGGACCAGAAGGGCCGAGGCCAGAATTGCATGGTATTAGTAATACTTCTACGATAGGGAGGTAAAAGCAATATGATCACAACGTGCATGCTTTTTCTTGTCATCTCTCCATGTCTCCTCTCGTCTCTCTC
>JABUQX010030274.1:0-15000 GCA_015478945.1 Trachelipus rathkii
TCAGGAGAGAGAGAGAGAGAGGGAGAGAGAGAGAGAGAAGAGAGGTGAGAGAGAGAGAGCGAGATGAGAGTTTTATTGAAAAGGTATTCGCCTTTTCAATAGGTATTAGTAGTGATATACATATATAGTCAATTTCTCTCTATTATAATTTATATATTTACCTCATATATATATAACTCACAAATATATATATATATTTTTTACAAATATAAAAACTATTTTGTATTTATAATATATTTATATAATAACCTATATTATATATTACATATATTATAGTTTATATATTTATTATATTATTAATAATTTATCAATTTGGAAAGTTATTTTACTTAAAATAAAAAAAAGGGGAATATACAAAATAATAACACGTGCCTGCAGTGATATTTTAAAACCCTCCAAAGAGTATGTATAAATTTTTTTTATTTTTAATAAGTGAACGTTTTCGTATGATCGAGTAATCAGTGTTCTGTTCAATCATGCTTACGTGGTAAATATATGGAGAGAGAGTGAATCCATTGAGTGTGGTGTGTATATAATAATAATATATCATATATATATATATATATATATTAATCAGAAAAAATATATTATTGCAAAATAATAATTATAAATGTAAATTAGTAAATTATATTATTAAATATAATACTTTTTTATTTCCTTTTCAATATTTTCGTCAATTAAGCAGTTTAATTTTAAAATGTATTTTTATTTTTTTATTAGTAATAATTAATATAAAAAATATTTAAATATTTTTTTTTATTATTATACAAATAATTTAAATACATTTAATAATATGAAAAGTATATTTAGATATTGTTTAAATACACCATTTATAGCATAAAGATTTCATTCTAGACTCAATGATAATACACTGTTATTGAGGTTCTTCTCACCTCAATCTATAACTACTAAAAGATATTTATTTATACATTAATATAAAATAATATTTTTATTTTACACTGATTCTGACAAGTTATTAAATAATCCATGGGAAGAGTGAGTCATATATATATTAAATATATATATATATAAATATAATATATTTATATTAATAATAAATATATATATATTAAATAAATAATATTTCTTAATGATTAGTAAATCAAAAATTTTATTTTATATATATTATTTATATTATTCACATAGTTTAAATAATATACTAATTAATTCATATAATTCTTATGTATTATATACATCTATAAGTTATACTATTTAATATGATATCTATAAAATGATATATATATTCATATCTATATATATTGTTTTGTCTAATATTATATATATAATTATATTATATATTATATCTGTAATTGATATATAAAATACTATATATATTTAAAATATAGTATATATATCTATTATATATATATTATTATAGTATATTATCATAAAATTAAATATAAGTGTAATATGTGAAAATCCCACTTATCCTCCCACTATCTCAGATTATGAACTTATATCTGCTTTGGTTCATTTCATATTTCTAATGGGTACTACAAATCATCCAATCAAGGAGGATGCATACAGAGAGTGCTCAGCTTCCTATAATGACCAATTACGGTGAAGCACTATTCAGCTCCGGAACAACATAAGGGAGAAAAGATTGTTTTTCAAATCATACACTGTCTTATGCAAAAGCGGTTTTCTGTAATAGTATCTTATTTTTAATTTAATATTCATATCCAATTTTTTAAAGAGAATAATGACAATGAAAATTTAATATTCTTTGCATGTTTTTATATGTAAGATGGTATTAATAATATATAGTCATTTCTCATATATACTATTATAATATATCTATATATACTAATTCTATTATATATATATATATATATAAAAGACGAAGATAAAATTATCATACAATTAAAATTTTGAAATCGCAATTAAATTATTGAGATATAATGATATATACGATAAATTATATATCACACTTAATTATATTAGTTACTCACTAATAAATATGTAGCTAGCTCACATATAACCTTGTAAAATATTTTATAATTTATGTTCTACTTATGCTAAGATTTGCGCGAGCACAATTTTATGACATAAGTCGAAAATGAAAACATAGTATAAAAACCCGAGTCATTTGGGGTGGGCCAGTCAAGATATTTAAAATATAACAATAAGTACATTCACATTGATCTAATATACAACGTTCACTCAAGTACTCTTCTTCTAGAAAATTCCTCAAACTTAAATACGCAGCTTTCGGGCAGGGAGGTAAATTTAAAAAGGCTGCGACTCCGATTTTCGATCACACTAATGAGAAATTTTTCGCTAAGCAGAAGAGTCTAGCAAGGTGTAAACGCGCTGGAAAGTCAGATGACATCAATTTCGTGCCTCCGAAGAGAGAATCTCACAATTAGGGAACTTTGTTACATTTCATGTTTACTTGCGACTATCTTTATATGTTGAATATAAATGAGCACAATATCAAATTTGGATCTTTAAATTTATTCATCATATATGTATAAGTGCTGCTCTAATAGAACGCCACCAACATAGACAATTCGTATATAATATTTTTAAATATTCTAACCTATATCTTGTCTATTCAGGTATACACTATATCTAAATAGTATAACTGTAGCACCTATAAAGTACATTATATAATATATATATATAGTTACTATTATATATAAAATTATATATATCATTTATATTTATATAATATACTATATATAATAATATATATTAGAAGTATTATATAAGTGACAGACTCAGGAATGGCGAATAAGAGATATGTATTGCTACTAGAACGAAGCATTGTAGTAAAGTGCTATTTAAAGGGAATATGAGATGGTATGGTTTGGATGCCACGTCACCGGTGCGGTGTGGTGTCGGTGCGAAAAAATCCGTGAAGCTATGCCAACTAATGAGACGAAGAAACCTTCTAGAATGAATAATGAAGTAGCTAAAAGATTTTATGTCGAGGTAATATGGAGAAAAGACAACCCAAATGGAGATGCTTTGATGGACAAAGGAACTCTTTGCTAAGCATAGTGCATCAGTTTGAAGAGAAGTGACTTAGACATTACAAGGTATGAGAGAGTATATAAGAGAGGAGGGACAAATTCTTTAAATGCTTCAGATACACTGAGGGTATAGTGAAGAAGTAACACTTATTTTGTATACCTCAAAGTCCTAATAACAGAACCATCCTCGTAGTATATGTGGGAGATCGTATAATAAAATAATAATAATAATAATATAATGATAATAATATAATAATAATAAAATTAATAAATAAGTAATAATAAATAATAATAAAATAATAATATAATAATATATAATATAAATAATAAATATTTTATTTAACTAACAATAATACTAATACTAATAATATTAAAACAGAATGATATTGTATATATTTCAAAAATTTAAATTATAAGTAATACTGTGGTTTAAAAAATGTTCAACTCTAAATTAAATCTATTATATATTTACAAATATTCCGTCTGATTTAACGCTACTTATCAATATTTGTAATGTCTATGAATAACATTACGGAATACTCAACAATTATTAATATATATATATCACTTATAAAATATATTTACTAAAACGCATGATCGTTCGCCCATAATTTCAGCCTATTCTCTTTATATGCAGTATTGCAAACTTCTTACCTATGTGTTAACAATCTATTAATTTGTAGCTTCTCTCATGTCTCTTATGTGTCTCAAAATCGAAGTGAGAGTAGATGTAGAGAGAGTACCACGAGATGAAAGCTGAGACACAGACAGACAGATCGACAGATCAAGACTTAGACTTGTATTAAAATGTAATTTTAGATTGAACATGGGATAGTGAAAAATTTCCAAAAAGAAACTTGAACCATTAAACTCAATAATTTTCATCTGATTTGCTTCATCTAATAGGCAAGATCTAGCTTATTCCAAGTTTTAAAAAGTTGATTTCAAGCGTTTTTCAGAATCTCTAACGGTTTGTTTTGTATTTTAAAGGAATATTCTTCCAGTGCATTTCTATCGCCAAGTAAAATTTTTTTACACCTATAAACTTTTGAAGATTTTTCATTAGTTCAGACACTAAAAAACTTATGATTTTTTTTTTCGATATCTCCATCTATACTCTGTATTAATTGAACCTCATATTTGTTAGTATTCTGAAAACAATTATGAGAACATCTTCGCGGAACGCAACTACGGCTATACTTAATGTTATATATAATATCTTTATGTTATACTTTATAGTATTAGATAGTTCATATATAAATAAAATATACACTAACTTAACACAATTACCCAATAAAAATATATATAATAATTTCTCCTATAATAAATCTTTTTTCTCTTCATTACCGATCAATGTAACAATCCAATTGAGAATATATATACCGATAAATAAAATATATATATAATATATTTATTCTAGCATTCTACATCTACACCCATCTTCTGTGGCCTTTCGCCGTAGTTGGCGGCCACATCTTCTTTCCTTGGCTCTGGAATTATCTAATCCTGGTAGCACTCTAGAAAACTCTTTATCAGCCCAATGGGTTTCGATGCTAGTCCTTGAGTTATATTGCTCAGGTAGGGTTTTCACCCTTTCGATGGAACCTCGCATCTTCTTCCATTTGCTCCAAAATCGTTTACCCAGAGCTCTCGGAATCGTGTTCTAGCGCAAAAAGTTTCCGGATCTGGGTCAGAGTTTTTCAAGCAAAGAAACAAAGTAAGGTCCGGTTGCTAGCCTGTCGCCTTGAACTGTGTGAAAAAATTCTGTCAGTCCTATGCGTCAAATATCATTCTTCTAATAATCCATACCTGTCTATTTTTTTAATCTTAATTCTCTTAATATTTTTAGTTTTTTTTTTTTTTTTTTTTTTTGTGCTTTTTCAATTTTAAGATAACAACAATGTAAACTAACAATCAAAATTTTGTTGCTGCTCTATTTATTTTAACTATTTTGTCAAAAGAACTCAAGAATAAAATTTTGTCACTCCTCCTGTAGCTAATATAGATTTTAATTTTGCATTAATTTTAAAAATTTTGCATTTGTAATTTCTTGATTTGGTTTATTTCTTTACATTACAGACTACAGAGATATTGTTTGTTAGAAGATGTATGACTGCGTTAAAACCATTTCAGAATTAATAACCTCCATCAAACAATCATCAGAGTTAGCTTTCTCCAAAGATTTGCTTTCTCTTAATAGTCATGTTGTTGACAAGGATTTCAAACTCAGAACTAGAGTAACTTAAGCATTTAATGGATGAGAAAACCGGATGCTATAAAAACTAAGGTTGAAGCGTTCTATTCGGGGACGTGGAGCCTGTGTTAGAGCATCCGGTTACTGTTACCTCAGCAACGCCGGAGGTCTAGTGTTCGAATCCCGCTGACGAAGAGTAAATCTTCTGTGATCATTCATATATATATAACTCGCACGTATAGTAATATATATAATACTATATATAATATATATACTATATTACATTTTTTATAGTATATATTTATATATATAAGTATATATATACTAGTCTATATATACACTTATTAGGAGTATTATATATACAATATATATATATATATATATTATATATATATATATACATATATAATATATATGTATATATAATATATATATAAAATATATAATATATTATATATTATATTTTATATATATATATATATATATATATATTATATAAATATATTATATATATTATAGGACTTTCGTCTTTAAAAGGAATGTTAACCCGATATATAAATAAATCTCTCGAACGATAGCCGATTAGTATCGATTTTTTTTTCGATTATTTCAAGCCAATATTGCGTAAATATAGGTTGCAATAAGTTTTATTATTTTTTTAATAACTAAAGGAATACCAAGATAAATCGACCATACGATGTCAAACGAGTCAAGCTCTCGGCTCAAATGAGAACTAAAAAAATAAATTAAAAAAAAATGAAAAAACAAAATAAACTGATTTTAGTTTCATGAAAAAGCAACACATGTGGCAATTTTTTCTCTCTTCTAATGGAGTTTAAGTAACACGTACACAGTGTATGGTTAGAGACGATTAGGGTTCCGCGATATTTCGATATGTAACATTTTCTAATGTAACATGACTCTGCATACTATACACATATTTATACGTGAGTATATATTATATATAATATAATATATATATATTAAAATATATATTTATATATAATATTATATAACTATATATATATAGTTATAAATATATATATATCTATATATTATATATATTATAGTAATATATATAATATATTATTATGTATATAATATACTACATATATATATATATATATATATATATATCACTATATATATATATATTAAATTATTTATATATTATATATAATATATAAATATATATAATATATATAATAGTATATACTATATTTATGATAAATATCAAATCATTTTAAAATGTGCAGTAAAATTTAAAATCGATTCAATAGAGGAAAAAAACGATTATAAGGTATAAAACAAATTTCTCATTCTGATCATGAAGAATCATACACTCAAAGAAAGATCTGGCCAAACCATTTTTTTTTTTTTTTTTTTTTTTATTTTTTTAAAAAAAATTTTTTTGAATTTTTTGAAAATCTTAGATCATACACTTATACATATCTTCTCGAAAAGGTGAGATCTAGCATTTTTTTTTTGGTCTCAATGGACCTTCCATTCCCATTATCACTCACCAGTCTTTTTCATCCCATCTAATTTGTATCATAATAATTATCCATAATTTCGCTATAATAATGAACACTGAATACATACTGATTTGAATGCAAGAAACACAAAACTCTGCGCTTCCTTATTCTGTAATTCAAAAATATATAGATTTTGTTCATTACTACTAGTAGTACTAGTAGGCTTCTGATAACTCCATAACAACAGAGCTATTGCAATCGTTAATATTTCCTGAACTCGCCGGGGAAGTCTGAATCAAATTTCTTTTTCTAATTACTCAACTTCGTTAATAGATTTAACAAGCTTGAATTATTTTACTTACATTCAGGACCTAGTTTTTGGTACTTGAAATCTGAAACACGTTTCTTCATTTAAACGTCCACAACACACCACACACATCAGACACACTACACACACACCACCACACACACACACACACACACACACACACACACACACCCTATAATATATATATATATATATATAATATATATATATATATATATATATATATATATATACTATACTTATATATATATTATATAATATATATATATATATATATACAACTTAGTAATTCTTACACCAGTCTTTAATAACTTTAGAGTACTTAATCACAAAGGGAAGTTGTTTACCGTTAGAACATTTGGGAAACTGAAAGTAGATTTTCAGGCAAACTAATCGAAACATCGAGTCCCAAGAATGTATACATTTTTCGATAAAGCTTAAAGAAGTTTGAAGAACTTCGATTAAGTTTTATAATTATTATGGGGACTAACCTCAAATGGTCGACAGGAAAAGTGGCCGACAGGAAAAATGGTCGACAAGACATTAAACAAAATTTCCACTTGTCCAAGACAAAAAATTTTTTTACAAATGTCCAAATCGTCGACACATTGAAACTGATGGGGAAAAAGGTCGACAGAATTATTGGCAAAATGTCGACCATTTTTTTCTGTCGACCAGTTTTCCTGTCTACCATATTTAAAATATCTACCCATTTAAAAAAAATTATTTATTTTTTATTCCTATAATGTTTGGGTTTTATAATAATAATGCCAAAAAATATATATTAAAAATTTTATTATATATTAAATCAAAATTTTCATTTCAACTTGACTTTTAATATAGATTGATTTTAAAGACATTTAACTAATGAATACAATATTTTCTCTTTTGTAAGATTGATTACTTTTACAATATATATATATATATATTATATATATATATACTATATATACCTAATATATATATAATATATTATAATATATATATAATATATATATATATATATATATTAATGAATATATATATATATATATATATAATATATATAATATATATATATATATATATATAATATATATATATTTATATACTATAGTGACTCTCGTGCGAGAGGACGCTGGTTCAATCCTCCGCGTAGTCTGAGTTTTGTCTTCCTGGGGGGCAAGAATTAAAACTCGCTGCGAACACGTTGGTGGCGACAGGTTGGATAGCAGCCTAAGTTCGATTCCTGTAGTCCCCCGTGTTACCCTTTTGAAAAATATGATAAACAGTTAAAAGGAAGTATATATAGTATATATATATATTATATATATATATACTATAATATATTATATAATAATAAACTATATAATAATCCTATATATTTATAGTAAATATATATATATAACTATATAGGTTATTATATATATACTCAAATATATATATATATATATATTTTAATATATCATATATATATATATAGTGTATATATAACTATATATATAATATTATATATAATATATTATATATGGTCTTATTATATAATATTATATATATTTATATATATACATTTAATATATTATATAATATGATTATAATATAAAATATAATATTTATATATATATATATATATATATATATAGATATATATATACTAATAGTATTATATATATATATATTATTATAGCACTAATATATATATACTAAATATAATATAATATTATAGTATACTATATATTACACATATAAGACATATAGCTAAAGTATCATATATATATATTATGTTATTATCATATATATTATATACTATATATATACTATTATATATATAGTATATATATATATAATTATACAGATTATATATTATATAAAGATTTTGAATCTACGAAAAGCAAAAACAATAAAGTGTGAAATGAAACAAAAATAATTTTAACTGAAGGGACAGAAAATTCATGAAGAAAATAAAAAAAAAAATATCGTTTAAAAAAATACGTAATACAAAAAAAACTGTAAAAATGATTAAGATAGGATAAATATGGAGTAACTTTTAAAAGTTTAAAGATGTAATAGGAAACATAATAATATTGTAATTATTGTTACTATGAATATATATATATAATAGTATAATATATAATATATATATAATATTATACATACTAATATATATCTCCTTATCGATTCATTTACACGTTTATAAGACAAAAGGAAATCAATACGTTTAGAATTAATATTAAACTCGTGTATATATATCATAATTATATATATAATATATATATATATGTAGGACAAAGGTACCCCGCATGCGATGCAAAACCCCATAGGGTACATGGAGTACTCAGGTTGATTGTTGCACCCGTGCCTTATGGTTCGTCCATTTCACGACCCTTTTGCATATAACATATAACTTTCGACGTTACACCCTCCTCCCTTTACATATTGCGCAAATCACACTCGCATGCTACATACTCCTTCTTTTTATAATTGATAATAATTTATTTGATCATCCACTCCTCCACCCCAACAATGCTTAGAAGTTGACGGAATCCATTGAGAGGACAAGGTTTGACGTCTCCAAGCAACTGTTGTTCTAGTGCATAGTGTTCTGTTTTCATTAACATCTGTAGTATTCGGGTTTCCATTCTTATTCTTAATTCGTTGAACGCTATCTTTTTTCTTCTAAGTCCTATCTCAGTCCTACTCTATTTTGTTAGACTGTCTCTATCCGCAATTGTCATCCAAAGACATTTTACGGAGAAGAGACGTTTTTTATCCCTTAGAGGCTGCTAACTTTCCGAACCTTCGGAATACTTATTTAGTTCTCCATAATTTCTCTACTTTATTTCTTTTTCTCTTCTTAAAACCAATTTCTTATGTGATGTATATTTATCTCTTTACCTTACCTAACTTAACCTAACCTAACCTAACCTAGATTCTTCGACCATCTAACCTTTAAAACAGAACACTCTTTTTCCTCTTTTTTTTTCTCTGAAGTTATGTTGATCATAGCAAATGACTTTTCTCATTTTCTGAATATACAACTTGTGAACTTGCCTTCCAATTCCTTATACTTAACCATCATAAAAAGGTCATGTAGCTTCCTACAGGTAAATATGATATGATTTTGGAGATGAATTCAACATACTATTCGTTTTTTTAGCTCCTGTCTCCGCTCTAACATTGTGTTTCTCCAATCATTATCTAACTTCAATATTCAGTTCTATCTCTTTAAGACTTGAAAAAAAGTGTCCCATTCCCTTCATTTTGCGGAAATAAGTCGTTTTTTTATTAGAGTACTAGTACTAACTGGTCGAACCTGCGGATGTATTTCTTTGATTTTATTTGGAATAATTAGTCCTTCTGCAGGTGGGTGAGGAGGAGAGTGATACCTCGGAGTGCGCATGGTCAAGGTGACTCTCTGGTATGGAAGCTTCATTGCATTATCTCCCTTTGAAGTAAAACTCAAATCTTGATTTTGTTTTGCTTATTCTCGTACGTTCAAGAATTAAAGTGATCTTCTAGATGTAGAAGCTAGTGCCATCTATACTTTTTCTCTAATTCTTCTAGATCTATTCTCCATAATGCAAAAATTCCACTTTTCCATAGAAAATTCAATAAAATTTCTAGTTCCTCTTTCTTTCTCACGGTTTCACTGTTCTAGAAATAGCAAACAAATTTTATCTTTTTCTTCTTTTTCTCCTCTTGTTTGTCTCGATTGCATTGTCTTCTTCTAAAGATGAATTTTGGTCATATTATTTCATATAAGATCACTTAAACGATTCGGGTGCTGTTACTCTTCCTACGCCTTTCATCACCTCACTGCAATTTATCTGTGACTAACAATTAATATTTTATAAAGATATGATATATACGGAAATTGTTGAGATTAGCGTAATGTAAAACCATCGATTATTTTGAACGATAATTGATTTTTCGATAAACTACCTATGCAACGTTGCCAAATGAAAAAAAATTATGAAATTTAATTTTTTTAAGGTTAAAATTCGGTTAAGGACCATTAAGTTTAGGTTACTATCTGTGTCTACTTAACAAATCTTATCATAACCTTAACTAGTTTTCGGGACTAAAACCAAAAGCATTATGTATATGGCACGATGCTTATGTCATTAAATATGGGTAGGAAAAATATTTAAAAAAAACTTATCGGAAAAAATCGATATTTCGTCACATGAACGCTAATCTCAACAATTACCATATATGCTCTCTAATAAGACATATGACGGTATTTCACTCTGTGATTCTCAAATCTTGTGATTTCGAGTTTTCACCTTACTTTGGCAAACTATATCACCTATGCGAAAAAACTTTGATCTTTCAGTTTTGCTTGAAGCATTCATTGGTAGTTCAACCTATGCTTTGAAAGGGGAATCCTTCTCAAACATCTTTATATTATCCAATTGTTTATTATTATTATTATTCTCAAATTTTTGAATCAATCCTAATCAATAATAAAATGATGATTTGAAAATATCAAATTTATTCTAAAATTATCTCAGTTTGCAAGTATCTCTCTCTCTCTCTCTCTCTCTCTCTCTCTCTCTCTCTCTCTCTCTCTCTCTCTCTCTCTCTCTCTCTCTCTCTCTCTCTCTCTCCAATTTCTTCTGAACACTCTAATCGCACGATTTCTTCTTTAAAGAAGATTGTGTGACTCTTCAACCTACATATTTTCATTATTTCTCGATTCTGGTAAGGCACCATGCCTGACTGCTATCCTCAATCTTTCTTATATTCTACTTGAAAATTTGTGACGTAAATTGAACCCGATTTTGACATTTGATTGTGGTTGGTTTCCTGTAGATCTTTGGCGCCTTTTTTTATATACTGTAGTGTAAACAGTGGTGAGTTGCTAAAACTTTAAACGGTTTTTTGCTTTGTCATAAAAAGCTTACTTGCCTGTTTGCTTTCCCCGTTTAATCAAAGCAACAAAACAGTTAGCAACCGGTTGGCTATCCTAAAAAAAAGTTTAAATTACCAATTAGACAAACCGGTTACGAAATTACTTTGGCTTACCACTCAGTGTAACTATAGAGCCTACCACTCAGTGTAACTATAGATAGAGCCTACCATTTAGTGTAACTATAGAACCTACCACTCAGTGTAACTATAGAGCCTACCACTCAGTGGAACTATAGAGCCTACCACTCAGTGTAACTATAGATAGAGCCTACCAGTGGCGGCTCGTCTATATGGGCTCCAGGGCTGCAGCCCCTCCAAATTATAACTGCCAGGCATAGGATGTTGATAGAAATATGAAATTTTTGTCAAAGAAAAGTGATCTGAATTTTTTTTTTAACAATTTAATACATAAAAAAGCAGTATTCAATTAAGAAAATAACAAATTAATGCTTTTTGCAACTGCAAATTGTTGGTACGATATTTATTTCAATATATCTAATTAAATAAAAAAAGGGCTGTAATTTTGCTGCCCATAAAAAAAAGCCAACTTTATAAGTTCTTAAAAATAAGACATCTGGCAACTTAGCAAACTAAAGCATACTAAATTTCTATAGTACCTTTTGGGTCTATCCATTTTTTGCGTACCAAAATAATGGAAGTTGGCCGCTCGATAATTTTTGAAAACTTTTATATTTTGCATGGAGTTAATGTTATCCCTGGAGAGTTCAGAACCACCATTCGTTTTTGTAGATTTACTCTGGTTGTAACAGGGTGAGCCAAAATGTTTGACCAGGTGGAGCAAAATTTATCACTTATTAGAGGTAACATTTTAAGTCATATCTCCATATTGGTAATTCTTATACCAAAGTTCATAGAGAGTGATTTGTTAGGGATACTTTAAGGTACATTTGGCCTTTTATGTTTTTTTTTTGGCAAAATAATATTTCACCATGAAAATGAATCCGAAAAATTGTGATAAAAATCGAAGAAATTTCCATTTTCGTGGGTGTATTATTAAAAGAAGGAAATAATTTAACGCTATGAAATTTGGTGTGATGATACATACTGAAGTATGGTTTAACCTAAATCTTATTTGAAGTTTGGTGAATATTTTTAAAAAAATTTACAGGGTGTCCAAAAATCAATTTTTCGGAAAATCGGTAACTTTGAACCTTAATATCTCTGATGGAGTAAGTGCTAAAAATCTGAAATTTTCACACATTATACTACTACCATAGATGTTCCTTCACCTGCAATATTGACTTTGGTATTTGCTTGGTTTAAGAAATACAGCCCTTCAAAAATGCCAAAAAAAAATTTTTTTTTTAAGTTGTGTTATGATACCTATTATTATAGTTATTATAGTTCAAGACAATACATAGACAAATGAAATAGTGTGGCATCAAGGAGAAATGAAAACAATGTTAAAAAAATTTAATTTTAAGGTTAATATACATAAGAATGTACCATTATATCTACTGTAAATTGACAAATTAATAAATAACTTTGAAAATTTCTATATATATATATATATATATATATAATATATATATATTATATATATATATATATATATATATATTAATATAATATATAATAATAGTATATATGTACCGTAGTCGGTACATAGTATAAAATTTATAAAGGATATATGTAAGTGCTACAAAGATTTCTGGTACACAGATATAAGAAATCTTGTACAAAGCAAGTCCTGTATGCGAAATAACTGTTTCATTCCTTTTTTTGTATTATCAAGGTCACCGAGGTGATTCTGTCACCAACGGCGTGCCATGGGGAGAGAGCCAGTTATGAAAAAGAGATCGGAGAGCCAACATCTTGACACTCTCTCGGTCCAAAAATTGATACTTTAATGGTAATCATATTTAAGGTATTTAAAAAGCAATTTATTTTTGAACAGTGAAATATCTTAATGTGTGTTCATGTAAAATAGTCATTAGACATAATTAATAAAGAAATAATTAAAGAAGCGTTTCGCTATTCCAAAACTATTTTATTATTTGCTATATCAAAGTGATCTCTTAAATAGGGCCAATTAATCATTATAGAGATCAAGCTTTGTACATATATATATATATATATACTTGATCTCTATAATGATAAATATTTATATATATATATATATATATATATATATATATAAAATATATATATATTATATATATATATATATATATATATATATTATCATAGGTATGATTATAACATAAAAAAAAACCTTTAAATGCAAAATAATAAAATAGTTTAGGAAAAACCAAAAGATTTTTTAATTAATACATTTATATATATATATACATATATACCGTTACATACTGCACAATTTTATTATTTTGCATTTAAAGGTTTTTTTTTTTATGGTTATAATCATACCTATGAATATATATATAATATATATATATATATATCATATATATATATATATATATATATATATATATATATAATATATATATATATATATAATTATATAAATATATATATAATATATATATATATATATGTACAAAGCTTGATCACTATAATGATTAATTGGCCCTATTTAAGAGATCACTTTGATATAGCAAATAATAAAATAGTTTTGGAATAGCGAAACGCTTCTTTAATTATTTCTTTATTAATTATGTCTAATGACTATTTTACATGAACACACATTAAGATATTTCACTGTTCAAAAATAAATTGCTTTTTAAATACCTTAAATATGATTACCATTAAAGTATCAATTTTTGGACCGAGAGAGTGTCAAGATGTTGGCTCTCCGATCTCTTTTTCATAACTGGCTCTCTCCCCATGGCACGCCGTTGGTGACAGAATCACCTCGGTGACCTTGATAATACAAAAAAAGGAATGAAACAGTTATTTCGCATACAGGACTTGCTTTGTACAAGATTTCTTATATCTGTGTACCAGAAATCTTTGTAGCACTTACATATATCCTTTATAAATTTTATACTATGTACCGACTACGGTACATATATATATATATATATATTATATATATATATATATAAATATATATATATATATATATATATATATATATATATATATATATATATATATATATATATATAAAAGGGAAATTTTTCAAGTTATTTAGTTAATTTTGTCATT
>JABUQX010030274.1:20000-27500 GCA_015478945.1 Trachelipus rathkii
CAAGTGAACCAAATTCGCCGTCGTCATTTTCCTTTTCATTGTCCCATAACACCTTCTAAAAGGTTATCCCATATCTTATCTGAACCCCCCCCCCCCACACACACACTCTAATAGTAACTATTTTCTTTTACTTTCAAGTAGGATTGTCCGAGCACTGTAATTTTGCGCACCGCACCGCACCGCACCAGGGTAAGCGTACCACGTACAGCACCAAAAGTCATTTTTGCCTCACCGCACCGCACTGCACCAAAAGTCATTTTTCTCTCACTGCACCGCACCGCACCAAAAGTCATTTTTGTCGCACCGCACCGCACCAAAAGTCGTTTTTGTCTCACGGCACCGCACCAAAAGTCATTTTTGTCTCACTGCCCAAAAGCTGCACCGCACCGCACTGCACCAAAAGTCATTTTTGTCACACCGCACCGCACGGAATTTTGCTCACCGCACCGCACCGCAAGGCAAAAGTAATTTTTGTCTCACCGCACCGCACCAAAGTCATTTTTGTCTCACCGCACCAAAAGTCATTTTTGTCTCACCGCACCAAAGTCATTTTTGTCTCACCGCACCGCACCGCACCGCACCAAAGTCATTTTTGTCTCACCGCACCGCACCAAAAGTCATTTTTGTCTCACCGCACCGCACCAAAAGTCATTTTTGTCTCACCGCACCAAAAGTCATTTTTGTCTCACCGCACCGCACCAAAAGTCATTTTTGTCTCACCGCACCAAAAGTCATTTTTGTCTCACCGCACCAAAGTCATTTTTGTCTCACCGCACCGCACCGCACCGCACCAAAGTCATTTTTGTCTCACCGCACCGCACCAAAAGTCAAAAGTAATTTTTGTCTCACCGCACCGCACCAAAGTCATTTTTGTCTCACCGCACCGCACCAAAAGTCAACCACCTCGCGAATCACTGCACCGCATCAAAGCTTATTTTAGTCTCACCGCACCAAAGTCATTTTTGTCTCACCGCACCGCACCAAAGCATCTGAAAATGGCTTTCGTCCCACTGCACAGCACCAGCCATTTTGTCTCCGCACCGCACCAAAAGTCATTTTTGTCTCACCGCACCGCACCAAAAAAAACAAAATTTATGAAAACAGAAAAAGACAAACTTTCTTCATAAATGGTGAATTTTCAAATATAATTTAATTAATATTAACAAAAAAAAAGTAAAAAGAAATTGCTATATATATTTCAAAACCTAGAATCTTTCAGACTTCAGACTAACACCATTTTATTTTTAAATTATTAACAATTTAAGATATCATAACAATATTTTCAAAGTTTTCAAAATTTTGAACTTTCGGAAATATAAGTATTTTCGTTTCAGAAAAAAAAATCTATCGCAACCTATTACTCCAAAACCTAGAATCTTTCAGACTTCAGACTAACACCATTTTATTTTTAAATTATTAACTTTCGGAAATATAAGTATTGACTTAAATTAATTGTTAGTATCATATATTAACAATATACAAAAATAAATTAAAAAAAACAAACGGACGCATGTGTATAATAGAAAGGTTATATATATATATATATATATATATATATATATATATATATATATATATATATATATATATATAAAAAAACAATATATATATATATATATATATATATATATATATATATATATATATATATATATATATATATATATATATATATATATATATATGTATATATATATATATATATATATATAGTTATATATATATATATATATATATATATATATATATGTATGTATAAAAAAATATATATATATATATATATATATATATATATATATATATATGGACCTGTTATGTTTTACACCCGTTGGTTTTTATTTTTTTTTTTTTTTTTTTATATATTTCTAGTATATGATCCTAACAGTCAATTTAAGGGGGGACATGATTCAAAAAATATATAGGGCCAGTTACTTTACGACTCCGTCAGTTTAATTTTTTTTTTTTTTTAACTAAAGGATACCCAAGGGTAAACCGCAAAGATGGCAGGAGTCGGGGTCCCTCGGCTCCGGGAAACGACAGGGTAGGACTATATTTGCTTCTTCCGGGGAGGTCGCCGCGCCGCCGCTCTTTTTTCTTTTGTTGTTGCGGGGTTTCCTCCGCTCCCCTACGGGGTATGGAAAACGTCCCCCCCTCTGTCCCCCGTCGGCTCGAGCCCCCTAATTTTTTTTTTTTTTTTTAATTTTTTTATTATTATTTTCTTTTTACATTTTTGTAATAAGCTTTACACGCTGATTCCAAATATGTAATTGGTTTTTCTGTAAGTGTCGTACTTTTCGATTCATTTTTATGAAATATATTTTACATTTTTGTAATAAGCTTTATACGCTGATTTCAAATATGTAATTGGTTTTTCTGTAAGTGTCGTACCTTTTGAGATATTTCATTTTTTAAAAATTTTATTGATATAAATGTGATTTTTAAATAATTATTTAAAATATTTCGAACTTTTGAATCATGTCCATCACCACTGAAATTCATTATTAAAATATTAAAAAAAAAACAAAAAAAAAATCAAAACTGACGGAGTCTTAAAACATAACAGGGCCTATATATATATATATATATATATATATATATATATATATATATATATTTATGTATATATATATATATATATATATATATATATATATATATATAAAAATAAATATATATATATATATATATATATATATATATATTTATATATACATATTGTATATATTTTTTGCTATCTATTTAAATATATATATATATATATATATAAATATATATATATATATATATATATATATATATATATATATATATATATATATATATATATATATATTTTAAGAGTAGATGTATTCGTATAAAATGACTCCATATATCTAAAATTACAAGTTAAACAAATTTCTCTATTCATTAAGCAAGGAGGTTGAAGATAGCAATGCAAATTCCAACAATACAAAGCAAGTAGCGGTCCTTGTCATTTTGTAAACAATAGCCTAGGGCCCTAGGCTATAGATTATATTCAATTTAGCCTGCAATTTAATAATTAGAAAAGGAGAACGGCTTTCTGGCTTTTTTGGCTAGAACGGCTTTCTGGCTGTCTGGCTTTTTGGCTTTCCGCCTTTCTTTGCTCTCTTGTGCCTACACATTCCTATAGGAATTTGTGTAAGAATTTCTGGGTTAAACGAGGTCGTGTGAACTTTGGATAATCTTTCTGTAATTGATGCTATTGTTAGAGAGGCTTGAACGCTCATAGTTGGAAATAATATATATATATATATATATATATATATATATATATATATATATATATATATATATATATATATATATATATATATATATATATATATATATATATATATATATATATATATATATATATATATATATATATATATATATATGTTAAGCCTCTAAAAGAGCCTGTCAATAATCCATATCTCAAAACTACACAGCTACCAGGAAAAGGGAATACATTGCTGGAATGTTGGTCCAATTTTAGTGCGGAAAATAAAATTATATCTCAAAAACTATAAGTTATGAAAGGAATACATTTTGGAATCCTCTCACAATTTTACATAGGAAAATGTTAAAAAAAAAAAAAAAAATTATTGTTAATAATTATAGTAATATGATTAGAGGGCCTATTTAGAGACCTTTTATTGGTTACTTGTTAAAATAAATAGACTTTCTATTAAATTTTGCTTTTTTTTAACTAAAGAATACCTCAAGGGTATACCGCACCGATGGCAGGAGTCGGGGTCTCTCGGCCTTCCGGGGAACTACGGGGTAGGACTAATTCCCCCCCTCCGGGGAGGGTCTCCGGAACCCCCGCTCTTTGGTATTTGGGTGTCGCGGGGGTTCCTCCGCCCCTCCCCTACGGGGTTTGTAAAACGTCCCCTGTGTTCCCGTCTTCTCGAGGCTTTTATATAAAATATATATATATATATATATATATATATATATATATATATATATATATATATATATATATATATATATATATATATATATATATATATATATATATATATATATATATATATATATATATATATATACTATGTCCCAGCACCTCCCCCCCAAAAAATAGCCAATTTTATTTTTTTATTTTTTTTTTTACATTTTCCGAACCAAAATTTTACAAGGATTCCAAAAATGTATTTCATTTTGCTGTAGCTTTTGTAGTTTTTTTGTTTTTTTTTTTTTTTTTTACAGTTTCCTCGGTAAAATTTTGCCAGGATTCCAGCAATGTATTCCTTTTTCCGGTAGCTGTAGTAGTTTTTGATATTTTTTTTTTTTTTTTTTTAGTTGGTTATATATATATATATATATATATATATATATATATATATATATATATATATATATATATATATATCGCATATAACCAAAAGATTTATATATATATATATATATATATATATATATATATATATATATATATATATATATATATATATATGGTATTTATAAGAGGTTGACTCCAGGAACGAAGATCAATGAAAAATGTAAAATAATTTCTATGATTTTAGGGTAAATACATTAGTAAATGCTGGATTTTCAAATGTAATTTAATTAATATTAACAGAAAGTGAAAAGAAATTGCTATATATTTTTTTGTGCTTCACACCTATAGTCTTATAAAAATGAATAAGCTTAGGCTATTTATTTCAGTTTAAATTTGATGAATGTACGTAAAGTTTGTAGAGACGCCATGATAATAATAAATTGATATTTGATATTTTTATATATTTTATTTTTTGATCCGGGGTGGGGCCTTCGGCCCCCCCTATATCATCTCACGTCCCCCAAAGGGTGTCCCGCTCGCTATGCTCGCTTGTCCGTGGCAGAGTTATTTTAAAATAAAAATACTCCCATAAATTATAGTAATAATCGAAAATAAAAGAAGAATAAAAATAAAAGAACTTAGAAAAAATCAAATTCATATTAAATAATAATAATAATAATAATAATAATAATAATAATAATAATAATAATAATAATAATAATAATAATAATAATAATAATAATAATAATAATAATAATAATAATAATCTTTGTTAAAATTTCTTAAAAATGTCATAATTACTAGAAACATTTTATAATTTTATAAAAAATTTACCTAATAAATATTAAAATTCATAGATATATGCAAATAACGCTAATAATTTTTTAATAGAAATTGCCACAATAAAGAAAATACTCGAAATTCGTTGTTTTTCTTATCGAAAATTTTCCCCCTATAAACGGAGTCATCATCTTATAAATGTCCATATATATATATATATATATATATATATATATATATAAAGTTATTATATATATATATATATATATATATATATATATATATATATATATATATATATATATATATATATATATATATATATATATATATATATATATATATATATATATATATATATATATATATATATATATGGGTGGTGGATTTGCTGATGTATAAAGGAGTGGAGGAGGGAGTGAGGAAGCATGGAGTAGGAGTTATATTGGGACCCAATGTATCACACAGTTTGGAAGGGATGGAAAGTGTGAACGAAAGAGTAATCAAAGTTACACTGAAGATAAAAGGAAGGAGATATCATGTATATCAAGTATATGCACCGCAACAGGGGCATCCAGAAGAAGAGAAGAGGATATTCATGGAAACGTTGGAAGAAAGGGTGGAGGTGGGAAGAAGGGAAGGTGAGGAGATAATACTAATGGGTGATCTCAATGCAAGAGTGGGAAGGAGGAGAGATGAAGCGGAAAGAATGTTGGGACCGTTTGGGGAAGAATTTAGAAACACAGAGGGTGAAACGTTGATAGACTTTTGCATGAGGAGAAATCTGAAGATAATGAATGGTTTTTATCAGAAAAAAGATTCACATAGATATACGAGATATAGGTGGAATAATACGACAGGAATGTTTGATCAAAGATCGATAATAGATTACTTTATAGTGTCGGATAGAAGAATAGTAGAAGATGTAAAAGTGATCCCGGGTGTGTCAATGGATTCAGATCATAGGCTGTTATTAGCTGATCTAAAGATACAAGCGGAGAAAGTACAAGTAAAGGAGAAGTGGAGTACAATAAAAGTAGACTCGCTGAAAGATCAAGATAAGAGATTGAATTATGTTGGTAAAGTAAACGAAAAAATACTGGAGATGAACGGTGATGAAACAATGGAACACATAGGAAGTGTTGTGAAGGAAACAGCTAGGGAAACCCTAGGCATTAAATGGATGGGAGGAGTGAGAAAGAAGCATACACCTTGGTGGAATGAACAGGTAAAGAATGCTGTGAGACAAAAGATGGTAGCATTGAGAAGATGGCTTAAAAACAGAAGTGTACAATCCAGAGCCGTGTATGTGGAAGCAAGAAATGAAGCGGAGAGAGTGAAGAGGAGGGCAAAGGAGGAGGTGGCTGAGAAGCTGGCAAAGGAGCTGATGGATGATATGAAGGAAGGCAAGAAGAAGATTTTTAGATTGGCAAGAACGTATAGAGGAGCGAAGAGGAGAGTATGTAATATCAAAGATAGAAATGGTGAAACATTGGTAAGCCCGGAGGAAAAAAACAAAAGGTGGATAGAGTACTTTGATGAGTTGCTGAATGTGGAGGTGCAGCCGGAAGAGGAAGGGGAGAGAGAGGAGGAGGAGAGAAACGAAGAGGAAGTGGAGGAGGAGGGAATAACGGAGGAGGAATTTGTGGAGGCGTTAGGGAAAATGAAGAACGGAAAGACTCCTGGTGAGGATGGGATACATATAGAATTGCTGAAGGAGGGAGGAGAGGAGCTGAAAGCCTTGATGCTGAGATTTCTGAACAGGTGTTGGGTGGAGAGTAGAGTGCCGGAAGGTTGGGGAAGGTCAATAATAGTTCCCATTTATAAAGGTAAGGGGGACGCAGGAGATTGTAAAAATTATAGAGGAATCTCGCTAATGGATCACATGGCGAAGTTATATGAAAGAATATTAGAAAGAAAATTAAGATCAAAAATAGAGCCGAGATTAGGTGAAGAGCAGTATGGGTATAGAGGTGGCAGAAGCACTACAGATTTAATGTTCGCATTGAGAATGATACAGGAAAAGACATGGGAATACAACAAGAAGGCATATATCGCCTTCATAGATTTGAAGAAAGCATTTGATTCTGTACCCAGGGAGAAGCTATGGAGAGTTCTGGAGAGGGATTATGAAGTTGAAGATAGACTGATAAAGGCAGTAAGAAGTACATATGTGAATAGCTTAAGTAAGGTAAGAACAGGATATAAAAACGAGGAATGGTTTGAGGTAAAAACTGGAGTAAGGCAGGGTAGTGTGTTGTCGCCGATACTGTTTATAGCGTATTTGGACACAGTAATAAGAGGTGTAAAGGAGAGTTTAGAGGAGATTGACGGAGACATCATGGTATACGCAGATGATTTGGCGTGTTGGAGTGGAGATGGTGAGAGGTTGAGGCAAATGGTGCTGTGTTTCGCAGAAAAATTGAGAGAAG
>JABUQX010030274.1:32500-38233 GCA_015478945.1 Trachelipus rathkii
ATAGAGCGATAGTTAGAAGGATCAGAGCGGCTTCCTTTTTTCGGAATAGGTTGGACATGTGCGTGCTTCCAACACTGAGGGAAAGTGTTAGTATTGAGACATAGAGAATATAGTTGAACGAGGGGCGGGGATAGCACGGAAGCACACTCCCTCAAAACTGGGGAGGAATGCCATCTGGGCCACCCACCTTCCTAACGTTCATAGATTTCAGGAGCCCATGCACCCGATCAAATGTAATCACAGGCAAAGACATAGGACACCTGAGAGGAGAAGGTGGAGGAGGAGGAATGCCAGAATCGTCCAGGTTGAGTTAGAGGAAAATAGGAGGCCAAAGAGATTGGCTTTTCAGTTGGAGAGTTAGCAACAGAGCCATCAGATCGAATAAGAGGAGGAAAGGCAGATTTATAGAAGTTGTTAGAGATGTTTTTGGCAAGAGGTCAGAAAGATTTGTCAGTAGGAGAACCAAGAGGTTAGCGCACTTTCGTTTGATGAAAGCCCGCTTTGCTCGTCGAAGAGTATTCCTGCAACGATTTCTAGCTGAATGAAAATTAACGAGAGTAATAGGAGAACGAGAATTTTTCCACTCCCGATACCACTGTCTCTAGCCTGAATGGCCAGAGAACAGGCACGATCGAACCATGGATTGTGAGGAGAGAAAGATTTAGTCGAAGAAGGAATGAACCTGCTCATCCCGTCAACGATTACAGCTCCCACCTTAATGGCAGAAGCCGAAGTGTCATCAGAGTCAAAGCAGTCATACCAATTATAGTTAGCGTAGAAGCGACGCAAGGCCCCCCAATCACCCCGATCAAAGTGCCAGAAAGAACGCACAGGGCAGGATGGAGAGAAAGTATTAAAGTTAAGAGACATAAGGTTGTGGTCAGATTTACCAATAGGAGCGAAGGTAGTGTATTTATAAAGAGAAACATAGGTCAAGTGTGTCGAAGAATTGGTTGGGAATGATCCAGAATGTGTGTAGGTTCTTTGATTAGTTGCTCCAGATCGTTGAGAATGCTGAATGATTCGGCCTCCTCCCCACCTAAATCAGTATGAGAGGATCCCAACCATTCAGTGTTGTGCACATTGAAATCCTAAATAGAGACCTCAGTATTTGGATGAGAAGATATAACAGTCTCGTGAGAGGTAGTAAAGATATTCAAAGAAAGAGTGGAAAATCTGTTCTGTTAGGAGAACAGTAGCAGAAGCACAAGATTATTGTAGTAGAAGGAAGAAAGATTTTTGTTGGTGAGCAATTAGTTAGGTGATCTGACTAATAGCATGTGTTATAGGAGTTACATAGTAAGTAACACACCCACCCTTCAGACGAAATTATGAATTAAGTTATAGTTGGATATATTAAACGAGTTGAAGGGTGAATTTAGCCATCTGGAGTCTCACAAGAGCAAAAGGTTAGGGTTAGAGTCAGATAGGTGATATTCCACAGAGGCAAAGTTAGATTTTAAGCCACGGATGTTGGTAAAGGAATAATATCGGTGCTTGAGTAGACCTTGGTTTATGTTGGAAGCCATGTTTAATTTTGGAAGAGGGTTAGACCTAGTAGTTTCACCACACCTTTCAGAACAGTTTGCCGTTACAGAGCTGGCGAGGTTTTAACACCTTTTTCACAAAAATGGATATCTGTGACGCAATCGTAACTCACTCCCCATTAAACTATAGCAGAAGCAGCATGATGACCTCTTTGGACAAGTTGTATAAGTTCTGCTGTTTTCTTTGATGAAGTAGCTACACCATATAGTTTCGTTTCTTAAAACTTCTTCCACGGAATATATATTTTCGTCTATAAAGATACTTTTTATGTGGCGATCAAGCGTGCACCCAACCAATAGGCACTTAGACCTTCTCTTCTATCTTTCATCCGTGAGTAAATGTCCAGTGCATCTTTTGTAAGCCTTTAACCTTAGTTTCTCTCTCTGACGATGCGCTACATGAAATTCTTAGTCATCTGCATTTCACGTGACATGATGATATGATTGCGAAGTGGATTTAGCTCAATTCATGTCATTATAACTTTGTCAGCCTGCGATGACCGAGCAGAAGGTGTCCTACCAGATCTGTTGTTCTTTCACATCACTAGCATCCCCTTATAACTTTATGATGCCGCGACACACAAATATACGTCTAATACCACCTAGTGGTTGCAGTTTTGAAAATGGTACTCTTTCTCTATGCTACACTTATGTAACGTTATATCATGAATCACGGATTTATTATTTATATTTTTACTTATATATTTATTATTTATATTTTCTATTTATATTATTTATATTCTTATTATTCATATTTTTAGTATTTATATTAATTATTTATATTTCAATTTTTATTTTTATTTTTAGTTCTCTCTCTCTCTCTCTCTCTCTCTCTCTCTCTCTCTCTCTCTCTCTCTCTCTCTCTCCCCCCTAAGAATTTCATTTCTTGAACAGTATCTAAACCAGAAGATTAATCTCAACTTCTTAAGCCATTTCTTTATTGGCTTTACGTTTTTAAACCAATATATTCGACTAACATATATATAGTAGTATATATATATATATATATATATATATATATATGTATATATATATATATATAGTTATATATATATATATATGTATATATATATATATATATAAGAGGAGAGAAGAGAGAGAGTATATATATATATATATATATATATGATATATCTATATAGTATGTATATACACAAATGTTTTATATAGATACACAAGGGTTGGGTAGGTAAAAGTAACTTTGGGAGAATATATTTTTTCTTGCTTCAAGCAAAAGACGCACTCTACTTTCACTCTATCCTTTCGTATCCTGATCTTAGAACAAACGCGACAGGTCCCCACTATGGTATTTCATCAGTGTCAGGGGTCATTCCCTTGGCCAGACCCACAACCATGCCTCCCCCCCCCCACACACAAAAACACGTCATAAAATTCACGTTCCTTTCCTTCGAATATTCTTTTACTGACTCTCTCTCTCTCTCTCTCTCTCTCTCTCTCTCTCTCTCTCTCTCTCTCTCTCTCTCTCTCTCTCTCTACCCAGTCCACTTTTTTTTAGTTCTTCCAGTCGGTCACTTCCCAACACTCCCACCAATGTACAAGCAATTAACCAATTAACTACCATACATCCTCTCCAAACTGTCAAATCACTTTAATACACTCTCATTTACTTCTTTCGTCACACTATACAATTTCTTAATACATTCATTCTTCATTTCAATTAATTCTTCTCAACACATAACACACTCCTACGATTATCCATCTGAACATGCTGCTCTTTAAATTTCTACATCTTATTTCACACCATTGTTTCACTGCTATACATTAACCACCGGTAACAATATACCCTGAAGCAGAACCCTAGCACACTTAAAACTTAGTCCCTTTGCATTCATAAAAGATTTAATTGCACCAGCCACCTGCCTACGACTCATACTATTACACCCAGCATCATTTGTTCCCTTTTCATTCAATACACAGCCTAAATATATTAAACTCCGCAACGTATTCCAGTTTTCCACCATCCAACACGATTTCACACTACTGACTCTCCTCATCTCCACCATAACGTTGCTATTAACTACATTTAATTTCAACCCCCCCACTCATTTTACATATGATGCCAATCCACTTTATCAATCTTCTCAAACTTTCCTCAGATTCACCACAAAACCAAAATATCTGAGTACAAAAAGCAAGGCAACCACCACCCTCTTCCATTCACAATCAGTCCTAACGCCTCTCCTTTGATATTGCTACCTCAAATTTTTTCATCACTCCATCCATATATATAAATTAAATAGCTATGGAGGTATACCATATCCCTGCCTCACTCCACTATTAATATTAAGCCATTCACTCTCCACTCCATTTATTCTTAGGACCTATACACAAATGGTCGACAGGAAAATGGGTATACATTTATAAAAAAAAAAAAAAAATCTGATTATTTAGAGTTTTTCTAAGGAATCAAACAAAACTTAACCTAGCTTAACTTAACTTAACTTAACTTAACTTAACACCTGCGGCGGGCTGTACAACAAATATTTTTGATGTGTAAACCCTTTTTCCTGTCCACCATTTGGGCTAGTCTCCTATTCTTACGCAACATACATACTTTATATTCTATACAAAAACCTATCACCAATGCTATATATCATTAATACCAGTCACAGAGCCTCCCTATTAATCCTGTCATACGACTAATGCAAGTAAATAAAATCTAAATAAATTCCTCTTCTTCTCTTTCATTTTTTTCTCTCATTTGCTTCATTGTTAAAATTTGATCTGCACATCTTTTACTGCATCTAAATGCGCCTTGTTCTTCGGCAATCAACCCCTCAGTCACTCTTTCACCCAAAATACTATCCTATATCTTCCTTAGTTTCTACAGTTCTCTTTATCACCATTACTCTTATACAAAGGTACTATCACTGCTCTTCTCCAGTTCTCCGAAACTACATAGTCCACAATCCCTTTGTTACACAACTTTCATATCTAGTCCAGTCAACCGTAATCTCACCTGCATTATTGATCATTTCACCAGTAATTCCATCTATACCTACGGATTTTCTATTCTTCAACTTTCTCACTCTACCTGCTACCACTTCCCAACTAATTATCTCATCCCCCAAAATACCTACTTCCACGTACACTACTAAACCCACACACATTCACTATCACTTCTTAATCACTGTTAATTTTATACAGATTTTCGAAATATTCCCTCCACAGACTCCTCACTTTTGACTCGATAGTCACGTAGTCACCATCCCTCTTTACTATTCTGTGATGATTCCTCTTAATTTTTCGTGCTTCCTTCCGGAATAGCTTCCTATTGCTTTGTAAGTAGCCATTCATTATCCTTCCAAACTGTTCATTTACCTCTTTTTTTTTCTCCTGGATATGCAACTTTATAATTTCATACACATATCTTTCGAAACCTCGTCATTGGCTTAAAGATACCGTGACCCTAACCCCATCTACCACTATCCTTTTGGTTGTGTCTTAACGACACGCAGAACGTATGTTATGGTTATTCTTTCATTCCCACTTAAAGATGCCGCCATACAGGATATATATATATATATATATATATATATATATATATATATATATTAGTTATATATATATATAGATTTTAAGTATTTTTATATATATATATATATATATATATATATATATATATATTATTATATTATATATATATATATATATATATATTGTTATATATATTTATATATAGTGATATATATATATATATATATATTATTATTATTATATTATATATATACATATTATTACTATGTTATTATTAGTTATTGTTATGTTAAAGTTAGTTAAAGAAGCATATTATTATATATTAGTTATTATTATTACATATATATTATATTATATATATATATATATATATATATATATATATATATATATATATTATTATTATTATATATATATATATATATATATATTCGAACTAGTTTTGGCCGAAAACCGAAATTTTAAGCACCATACCAGGCGGTTTGTGTACCAGGCTGATTATAATTATATATATATATATAGTTCCTTATATGTATATATATATATATATATATATATATACATATATACAGCATATATATATACATACATATATATATATATATTAGCGGCGCACGAAAACGCAAAGCGTTTCACGATAAATGCGAAACGGTTAAACACCCAAATCTTGACTGAACGAAGTACATCA
>JABUQX010030275.1:5000-15430 GCA_015478945.1 Trachelipus rathkii
TATTCACACGCAGAAGGCACTTGGGACTATTAAGAGAAAGTATTTTTGCCTATTTTTTTTGTAGTTTGTCTTCAGTTTACAAATAGTCGGTGTAGATTACTCATATTTAAAATTGTGACTATATATATATATATATATATATATATATATATATATATATATATATATATATATATATATATATATATATATATATATATATATATATATATATATATATATATATATATATATCCACTTTCAATCCTTTTAAAAATATTATTAGTTATGCATTAAATATAGTTTTCTTTATATATAGAAAACGATATCAAGACAAACTTTAAAAATTCCGTTTTACGTACTATTATTAATCTTTCTTCTATTAATAAAACTTCTAATTATGCCGAGAATAGAGCGATCAAAGGAGCAAATTTATGCTGTAGTTCAATTATCTGATGGTCTCTGTGTGCGGCAAAATGAAATGTGCATAATAATGATCTAATAGGAGCTGGGAGAATTCGATACAATGGCGAACAGTGTCTCACAAAAAAAAGCTGATGGACACCAGCGCGTGTCTATAGGCATACACACTTTTAATTAACTTGATGAGTTATAAAACAATAGTAATTACACGCAATTAGTGTTAATTAGTTTAGTTTTACTATTATTTTGTAAAATTTGTGCAAATCAAACAGCGAATGTGTTGTGTACCTTAAAAGAATTAAAAAAATTCATATAAGAGAAAAAGTGTAAAAGGTTCATTCTATATTTCAAGCATTAGCAGTACGTAAATACATTTAACTATTTTTCTAATTTATAAAAGCTTCATAAACACACACTTTTGTTCAAATTCTTAACTATACAGGAGTATAAGCCATCAGATAACTTGAGGCTTTAAATTAGAATTAGTTTACCATTATATCTATATCTCACATGGCTACTATAATAATTTATTATAAAAACGGAGAAACTATAGAGGACTCATTTAGAGTACAATGAATCATGCATTATAACTATAAATTATTGAACAATGAAAGTAATATTTATTTTATTTAAAGGAAGCTATTCAAAATGCAATTTATTAACGTATAATGATAGAGTAATTGGAAGTCTTTATTTCTTTCTTCAATTTATTATGTGAAGTATATGTATATATATATATATAAATATATATTATATAATATATATATATATATATATATAATATTTAATATATATATATATATATATATATATATAGTAGTGATAAATAATACTATTCACAAAGCTCTCGCATGATTATCTATTGTAAAAGTGTAATGTTAGATATGTACTAAAAACAAATAGCAATGATTATCAAGATAATTCTGATGGTAAATTATTTAATAATGAAAATATCGCCGCTAAATTGCTATACATTTTATTTAAAGGAAGCTATTCAAAATAAAATATAATTATAATATAGATATTCTACGTAATTTATAATATATAAGATAATCGATAAGTTCTACGTACGACATTACATTCGGCCATATTATTATTTACGTTTAGACAAATAAGTAAGGAAAATGTAAGAGTTGGTAGAGAAGGTAATAATAATTTTTAAGTTTGGTTGGTTCTTTTATATATTACGCTATATATATATTTATTATTATATTTTAAACTCATGATGTTTAATAGTTAAGCTTCCACTCTGTTAGAGGTTAGTTACGAGATTAGGTGATTACTATTACCATTAGGCTAAACATATCGCATACCAGTATTTAGACTATGTAATTTAATAAGTCAGAGTCTTGGTCACTTAATACATTATTCTGTTTATATATTATGTGGCTCATAGTTAGTATGCTTACAACCTTGTTACGGTATTTGTCACTTAACATTTTATATAGTATAGTATCTATGTTATTTTATTAATCCTCGTTACGGTTATTTTATATATTTATATATAGTATTAGTATATTATTATATATATTTTTGCGAAAAGAATAGGTTATATATTGAACACCGGTACGCTTATCAAATTATGTGTGAATACGCTCAACAAGTCTTAGCAGCTGTAATTATACATATTATTTGCTTATCTTTAAACGATAGACTTATGGAGGTATATGCCACTTCAATCGAGAACTAATGGTTTTTTAAGAGTGTACAATTACATAATGCTTTCAAAGAGGGCGAGAAAATGTAGTATGATAAGACGACCTGTTATATGTGGAGACCATATGCTAATAACAAACGTATATGTAAACTGTAGAAAGTTTGTTAGATCGCTGTGAGATGGAAAGAGTACGCCGGTTCAGTTGAAGTAATAGATTTATGCAGATAGAAACTGGTATTTTGGATAAAAATGCAGTTCATATAAGAATATTTATTGATCAGAAGTATACATTTTCAACTGCGTATAATAAAATATTTGTTATACAAATATTAGTTAATTATCCTATCTATACATGAATGAGCCTTGAATGTTAAAGTGGTAGTTAGTCAAAAATTTTGATCAAGAATTTTACTTATCTGAATAACACATATGAAATGGAGCTAGCAATTATTTATTTTGGATAAAGTTAATAATACAGTGACTGTAAATGAATACTATTAGGTTTTTATTGAGAGTACGATCTAAAACCAAATAGGTCAAAGTGTAGGAAAAGCAGTCACAAAAAATTTATCTTCGTCCGAGAAAGCACATATGAGCAAAAAGTCCAAGGTGAAAAAAACTGATTATTAATTTTTTTGGACGAGCTGTGGTATTGTAGGCACAAAGGTAATTTTTGAGTACGTTTCATATCAGACCAGTTAATCACGTTCTTATACATAATGAATGGTCGTTAGAAGACTTTCGAAAACGGGTCGAGCGAATCAGAACAGACATTTAGCAGACGATTGAGAGTCTGGCAACCACGATAAGTCGCAGTCTCACACTGTGAAAGCTTTCCAATATTATGGAATTATGCTGGTGAAGGAAAAACATTCAATAGTACTTACACATATATATTGCGCACTATGGCGCAGCCCAGATATTAGCTCCTGAATTTCTACCCTATACCTAAAGGTATTGTAATAATTGAACGTTATTGAAAAGGTCTATTCATTTGTACGATTTCAACAACATAAGAAAATATTTGTAACACTTGAATGAAAAACAAAAAATATCTGGAGAAATGACTATGCCGGTATACTATATATATATAGCTTATGAATTTGTGAAGAAAGCTGGACTACGCTTTATTATTAAATAAATAAGAAATAAAAGTCTAATACTTTTTATATTATGAATAGAAGATAAAACTTGTGCTATATTCGAAGAATAACATTATTACAATAATTTAATTACAAACACTTTAGTTTACATTTACTTTATTTATTGGGCAAATTATATTAATATATATAACATTAATATATATATATAATATATATATAATAGTATATATATATTATATATATAATATATATATATATAATGATATATATATAATAATACTATTTATTAATTAATAAATATTATATTTATATATATATACTTTATGTATAAATATATATATATATTAAGTATATATATTAATATTATAATTATCATATTATTATCTTAATAGTAATATTAATATATATATTACCTATGTTAATACTATAATATATATATACTTATATATATATATATATATAGTTAGTTAATAATATATATATATATATATTATAACTATACTTATAATATTTATATATATAGTATATATTATAAAATAATATAGTATATACCTATATACTATATAATATATATATATAATTAAATATTATATTAATTAGATTTTAGATATATGTATTATATAATATATATATTAAGGATAGTGGGTGGCGAATATATTTGCGTGATAAGTATATTACGGTAATATTTAGTATCAGCCAAAATTAATCACGAAATTTATCGGTATTCGGCTTTTGCCGAACTATTCGGGCCGAATATTGAGACTTTATTAATAACATATATAAACTTAAGCCTTATAAATACGGGGAATAGTTATTATAATTAAATATCTTTCAATTTATAGAAGATCTAAATTTTCAAAAAAGTTAAAATAGAAGAATGCATAGTCAAAGTATGTATGCAATATGGCGAAAATTTTTTTGTACATTTATTGATCAGTATTCACTATATAAGTTTTGTAGAGTAGTGTACCTTAATATTTACCTATAAAAAAAATTAGATAATTCATTTTAAGTAGATAACGGGTAATGGTCAATAACATGGTATAAAGCTGTGTATATATAAGGGAGAGTGCTTCTATTACTATTTCAGTGTTATTATTATTCACATGTATGCTCAATAATCTATGCTCATTACAGTAATTACTAATAATATTATATGTCAGTAAGTCTGTTAATGAATTTTATTATTTAATTACAAAAGCAATATATATATAGTATTTTTTTAACCATTCCAGATATTGACTTAACATGCACAGCCTTAACACTTTACAACTGCTAGCTGAATTTTAAAGCGCTTAAATTAATTCAAGACCGTTCTAGAGTGGTAGCATCCACCCCCCATACCTATAAGATCAACTGAGGAATCATGTAATTTAGTTGGAGAAATGAGTGAAAAAAAATAAATATAATTATAAATAATAACCTTATTATTTTTTTAATTGAAAAAATATATATATATAATTACCACTCACTACCCCCTACTTATATTTTATAAAAATAAAAAAAGGATAAAAATTTGGATATAAGTATTATTATTTATATATTATTTTTTTATTTTTATGAATATATAATAAAATATATATAAAAAAAATCATGATTTCCTCTTATATCCATATACTGAAATATACTTATGAAAAAAATTGTTAGACTTAGATTTTTAACAGCATGCAAATAGTTTTTTTTTCTCAAACTCTTTTTATCCCAGTGCCCTATGTACATACATCACTAAATAAAGGTATTAATACGTGAAGTTAATCAATGTCGAGCTCACAAGTTAGATCTCACTTCCATTTAAGTGACCATAATCTATTTTATTTAAGATAAAGGCAATTAAAATGCAAAGCTTCAGTGGAATAATTAACCGTTGAAGTAGAGCTTAAAGAATTCAGTAGATAAATAAGACGTTTCTAAGTTTTCTAATGTTGATAATCTTGTAGTGGTAGCTACTGTTCTCAGATCTGCAATTCAGTAATTTTTTCAACATGAATTACATGAATTTACATTAAAAATATATATGGTCGTTGGGCATGGAAAGAACACATGCATGAGATAATAAGGTCTGAAAAGGTTCCATTATTATCAACGTTCTTTTGTAAATTGGATTATGTTTCATATATTTACATTGTCAAAAGTATGCAATTCATACAAAAAAAATAGTGGGTTAGAAAGTTTTTATACAGGGAGCATTCGGTCCCCAATCCTTAATAACATGTTTACAATTAAAAGTATAAAAGGCTACATACGGAATACATCAAGAAATACACATAATAATATAATAAATGTTATTTGAGCTACTTTTTGACTTATGATTGTCAAAGATTTAGATGCTGTCGATTGGTGATAAAAAACACTGGAAAATACACCTCAATGACCATTTGTATAGCTGGCGAGAAGAAATCCTATTCACTGCCATCCTATATGTCACTAAGTTACGAAAGTGTGAAGTAATTAATTTAGAACAGTAAAGGAAAGTATTTATTATGAAGCCACATGCATAGGTTATCCCGTAGATAATAGGAGAACTCTAGCTAATGCCTATCTTAGTTGACATAATTATTAGACCTTAGAGCTTATTACAATATAAAGTTTTAAGTTATTAATATTCTATAACTTACGAAACATTTTCAATATTATTTCTCATTTATATTAATTTTTAATATGTGAATGGTTTTGCTATAGGTAAGAAGAAATAGTTATTTGCTTTTTGTTTTATTACTTTGTTAAATGATATATAACACTTGGTAATACATGAAATTTACTTGGATCGGGGGTTGGAGGGACCTGATGATCGACGGTGCCGGCTTCCTAAAAAATGTAATGGATTTTGCATATTTATATCGCATCTTGTAAGATATTTTGTGGTTGTAACACAGATTTTGGTAAAATTTTTAATGATTATTATTTATAACTTTTTGTCCCCTCCTTGAATATCACAATTATCTTGGGAGATTAATATAATATATATAAGTATGATATATATATATGATATTTAATTAATGCTAATAATTAATTATATATATAGTTAATATATATATATAGTATTATAGTATAATATATAATATGTGCGTGTAAGTAATATATATATATATTACCCCGAATAATTTTTTTTGGCTGCTGCCTATATATATATCTATAATATATATAGTGATATATTAGATTAATATATAATATAATATATATATATATATTATATATATATATTATATATATATAAATTAAATATTAGTTAATATAAGATAGTATTTATGATATAATATTGGTTATTTATATGCGAATATATATTATTATAGTGGAGGTAGTATTATAGTATATCTATATATATTATATTATTATAGCAGTATATTTAGTTGTTGTGGCTTTTGTACTTGTGACGAGGTTATTTATATATATTATATATAGATACATATAATAACATACACTATCTATATATATAATTATATATATAAATTATATATATATATATATATATTATATATTTTATAGAATATATATACTTAATATAATACATACTATATATATATATAAATATATATATATATATTATATAATATATATATATATATATATATTATATTATTTATCTATATATATATATAATATAGTTTGTATATATATCTATATGTTATTATATATACTATAGTATATATATATATATATATATATATATATATATATATATATATATATAATAATATATATCTTATATTGATATATATATATAATAATATATATATATTATAATATATTATAATATATTTATGATAAGTTAATCTATATTATATATAATATATGTATATATTATATTATAATATAATATATCTAAAGTATATATATATATATATAATATATATATATTGGAAATCAATGGCAGTGAAGAAATATAGAATAATGCTTAGAGACTTTAGCCTTGAAGAGTCCTTCAAGAATGAGTAATAGAGGTTGAGATATGGGGTGAGGAGATGTGTACTAGGGTGGATGAACTTGGTTGTCGGCTATGACAAGGTCTTTACAGGTTTCTCTTTAAAAGAGCGAGGAGGTACTACTCCATTTAGATGTTTCATAACCGAAGCATTATCCATTGAAATAGTAATATGCATTTCAGAGATGATGAAGCTATTTCTGTAGGATAGAAATATATATAGATACATACAGATATATTGATATATATATATATAATATATATATAGTATTATTATATATATTTTATCTATATATATATATCAATCAAAAAGCAATTAAAATTCGATGAATCAAAGCCTCCAAAATAACAATTTATTAAACAACCCCTAACACAACACAAAACAACATACAACAACAACAACAACAACAACAACAACAACAACAGACAACAACAACAACAACAGCAACAACAATCAATCTAATCATCAATCAATCAATCCGATCAAGAACAGCACCAACGATCAGTTGCAACACAAAACAACTAATTGCCAACAACACTGATCAACAATCATTAGCAGCATACAAAACAACAATGTACCCAAGACTATAGCCAGCACAGCAAATAAAGACTAACATCAACCAACAGTAAAAAATAATATTAAAGGTCTGTAGTAACGGACAGAGCAGCGAACGAAACATGCAGCAACAACAACCATACTAATATACACACAAAAACATCAACAACTATCAGATGAAGTAATCTCTGCTCCAAACGACTCATAAAGAGAAACTCGGAAAATCGAGAGAGAAAAAAAGACCTTAAAGATAATTTCTTTGCATTTACATCTCGATCAGGCGTTTAACATAAACGATCTTTTTTCAACAAAGAAGATTTTTTTTGCGGGGGGGAGGGTGGGGAAATTAGGGAGAAACACAATGTGGGCTAAAAAAAACTAGAGAAAGAAAGAATAGTACTGTAAATTTTCCTTCTCACAAAAATGTGCGCTAACATAAAAATAATCTTCAAAATTTAATGAGATAGAAAATT
Organism: Trachelipus rathkii; assembly: GCA_015478945.1. NCBI lineage: Eukaryota > Metazoa > Arthropoda > Malacostraca > Isopoda > Trachelipodidae > Trachelipus > Trachelipus rathkii. The sequence continues at coordinate 13,111 of JABUQX010030275.1, forward strand.
TTATTAGAAGGCAAACGTTGTGTTCTTTCCTTTTTCTTCTAATTCAGTTTTCTTACTTTAAGAAAACGGGATTTCTAATTAAAGAAAACGGAAAATATTGCAATTGGAGAAAGGGAAACTATTGTAAATAAGGAATACTTTTATCTGTTCAATCCTACATTTATTTTTTATTAATGATTTTTATAAACAAAAAAATATCATTTATTAATTTATTACATATACTAACTTGCATCAACTTTAATTTATTGAGTAGAACCTTTATTTTGGAGAAAACATTTTAATTAAATCAAGTAGTAGTCAGTAGTAGTAGTTAGCTAGTTAGTAGTAGTCAGTAGTAGTAGTAGTTAGTAGTAGTAGTAGTATAGAAGAAATATTATTTTCTTCATATTTGTAAGTGGAAAGTAACCATTTCCTTTTTTCAAATATATACACATACATCACAACACACACACGCACACACCGATTCCTACACCCTTACTCTTCACACTAACACAACAACATAGCTCAAAGATGTCCACTCAAAGTTGTTTGGTCGGAGTCTAAAATGTCTTGAGTTCGGAGGCCGGAGCCGGAGCCGAGCCGGAAGCCGGAGCCTCGGAGCCGGCTAAAACCAATTTAAAACTATAAAATAAAAAGGTTCATATCCGGTCACATAATTTAATAAGTGATTGAGCCGGTGTCGGAGCCACAAAATTTTAAAATGAAGGAATAGAACTCGGAGCCGGAGCCGGAGCCGGAGCCGGAGCCGGAGTTGAAAAATGACCAGTTCTTCAGATTTTTCAGTTTCAATAAGACGAACAAAAAAATCTTGAAATAAAGTTACATGTATTGGGAAATAAGTTTGGCTGGCCTCACCGGGGGCGGTGTTTGTGCTGTGCGACAACATAATCTCCAGTGCCCCGGTGCAGTGCGGTGGCGGGTGCAGTATCGAAAAAAAAATTTATTACTGGTGTGCGGCGTGAGTGCAGTGGTGTAGTGAGCATCACTGATGGCAGAAATGCAGTGCGGAAGTAAAAAATTAGCTCTGTGGGTCTACCTGATAATTTCACGGTCTCAAGGAAAGAGAAATGGGTGGTTATAACAAATGAATTTATTTTTTGTCCTAGGTAACATGAAGAAATTTCTTAGTTTTTTGAAGAAAGAATTAAAAAAACATACAGGATATATACCGTATATATATAATATATTATATATATATGATATCTATTAATATATTATATAATATGAATTCGTATATTTATAATATATATATAATAATGTTAAGGTTATATTAGTATAATAGTAACTAGTATGATATATGGTAGTAGATATTATGAGTATGTATGGTGATTATAGGTATATGGAGTATATATAATATATTATACTATATAATTATATTAGTATATATTATATTATATATATATATATATATATATATAATATTATACTATATTATTTATATATATATATATTATCTGATATATATATATATAAGTTTCAAATAATAAAATTAAATAATAATCTAACATTAATACATTAAATTAAAAAAAGGATGTCATTCTTTCAGTTAATAAAAAAATTCTTCATTTTGATCTCTAGCAATCATAATATAAATTGATAAATTCCTCCGTTTGATAAATTCCTCCTTAGCTATGAACACTCATTAAATGCCAGTTTCTAATGTGTCTTCTTCTGTTAGAATTGAAAAAGTGTGTTTTGAATCGTTTCAGAGTAGATAAATACTTTTTAGCGTGCACGTTTTGGGTGATTTAAATGCTAAAATCTTTAGCAAACCAACTGTGACTGTACAGATCAAATTCATTTACAAAATTAGTAAAATTGTTAATTTAAATCGATGGAATGAGTGACTTTACAAAGATTAGTAAATATGGATCTATATCCCATGAACCTGCTCTCTAAACTGGTTTGAAACAATATATCAATATATAGAAAAATTGCCTATTTTTCCTTTTATCATTGATTCTTCATTGATCGAAAGCAATAGTAGTTCTGTGATAACTTCCAAATTTTTGGAAATGTTTCTTCGATATTCGGTTTGAGATCTTTCAAAACACATATCCCATTTTCATTACGATTAAAAACAGTTGTTGTCACTAATTATGGAACTGCAATGTGTACAGTAATGGATGAGTGTAGAGACATAACGTTAAAGGTCTAATAGATACATATAGAAACACTGTTGCTGTCACTGATTAGATCAAAGATCATCTTTCACAAAGAGATTGCTGAGTTCTTTGAAAAAACTGAGGAGATGTTTTTATAGGATCGGTTGATCAACTAGTACTTCATACGTGTGTAAGTTCGTACCACAGTAGGAAGA
>JABUQX010030276.1:0-5000 GCA_015478945.1 Trachelipus rathkii
CTCCCCAGTGTCCTCTAACGTAATTTGCTACTGACAGAAATAAAATTTAACTTAAATATTTTTCCTACAAGTACCTAGCTGTGGAACTTTAACTCTGTGACACTGTCTGAAACACACTTTTTATTTGTCAACGAAAGCCACAAAACTTTCTCAAATACCAAAAAAATATCTGGCAAAAACTTTCGATTCAGTTATTCACCAACTTGCCACTGAACGTAAAGTTAGGATAAGCCTACTAATTATATTAAATTCTTTATTTTAAATATACATAAATTTAAATCATTTTTTATATATATATCATTTAGCTTGGCATGATATATAACTTTAAACATTATACATGATACGACAACTCGTATATAGATCTATTTACATTAAAACTTCGTAACTCAGGGTAATATCTAGTATATAATAACCTAGCATTAGACAAAGCTTTAGCATAACCTCTCTACTCATAATACTATCTATATTAAACTATAATTAATAAACGTATTTCATATAACTGATTACATATAACTTATTTACATAAACTAATATACTCACATAAACTTTACATAAACTTTACTATATTTAATAATATAATCTATTTTACATAATAATTATAATTAAACTTATTATATATAAAATATTATCATATATTAATATATATATATATATAATACTTTATCATAAACTTTAAATAAACAGTCAGTTATTTATATTAATAAAAGCCGAATCTAACTACTCGATAGACTAGTAAAATATATTATTAAACTGTTACATATAACCTATATTTATCTAAATGAATATTGCATAACATTTGAAAGGTATAATAAATATTACGAAACAATCAAATAACATTATGCCTAAAGGGTTTATTCAACTATAAGTTTTACTTTTTTGAATGTGTGATCACATATTACATTTAAACTAAACATTTCTTAATATTTTCAACATGTTAAAAAAATGCCTATAATCCTTATACTAAAGACCTTCTCATTATATTTATACTAATATATCTTTACGGTCAGTTTCTGCTTACTCACCCGTAAAAGAATGGGTATGACTCATAACTCTGACTAGTAACAAATTCACTCATATCGGTATATGTAAACTTTATATAATCAGAACCAAAATTTTCCTAATTGTAAATATAATTATAATATTTCAATTTCGCTGTAAAATTAATAGCTGTATTGTTCAATAAATATATAATTTATAAACTTATCCACGAGAATAATAGTTTATTATAAAACTTAAATAATATTAAACTTAACATAGCATAAATAAATACTTATATACATTAACTTTATATATATATATATAAATACTTTAAAATTAAACTATTACACTTTACACTCATACATAAACTTGGTATATATGATAATTAATAATCATTTTATAATATATTATTATAAACTAATCAATTACTAAATACTTTACAAAGTATATATACATAAATATCTATTACCATTAACTTTACATAGACTTACATAAACTTTACATACATACTAACTCATATAATACTTACTCATAAAACTATTTATATATTATAAACTTTACTATAAACTTTTCATAAAACTTATATAAACTTTATATCATTTGCCTATTTATATTTAAATGACCTGGAAATTTTCAATAATCTACTCTTTTATCAATATATAAAGAAGTAATAAAATAAGCTTTTATAATATACAATAAATAATCTACATACAATAATCAAATTATTTATAATCGGTCTGACGATATTATCATGGTTGATTGAGAACAATAATAACTGTCTGGTTATGGAGCTTAGTTTATATATGATAATCCTTAACAAAAAATCTCAATTTCTATAATATGCATAATTGTTATATACAGGTAAATCAGCATATAAAATTGCTATCACACAATGTTCATTAATTGAATAGTACAATGGTCTTTTATATATAAATAGTCATATTACATATAAACTGTGTATATAAATTCAAATTTAGTATTAAACTTATTAGCTGTTATATACTGAACTCGTGATTACACACCTCAGTAACTTTTCTAAAAAAGTAATTATATAACTTTAGTTATTATTAAAATTGATATTATATTTCTTTATATATAAGATATCATTATATATATTATAAACTTATTACATAGATCTTACATATTAAATACTATTATTCATAAATTTCATATAACATTTACATGAAACTTTACATAACTTTCCTATAAACTTTATTAACATAACAAACTTTACATAAGATTTATATAAACTATTAAATCGTTAAATTAAAATATCCCTTTAATAAACCTGTTATATAACTTTCATATAAACTACTACTATAACCATGTATATAACGTATTTATATAATTATATCTATGTACATAAACTTATTATCTAAACCTCTATACATACAATTTGATATACAATGAATAACACGTGTATACATGAAACTGTTTATATATATAAAATTAACCGATATAAATTTACATGAAACTTTACATATGAACTTGTACGGGGTAAATATATATAAACCTATTGGTTTATACTACTTACATCAAACTATTTACATAACTCTTCGTTAAATACTTTAATAATATCTTATTTACTACATCTTATCTAGTACTAATATAATAACTTATTTAATACTATATTATAGTACAATCTTATATATTAAATCTTATAATATTATGGTCAATATAAACTTTATATAAGCTTTATTATAAAATTTTTATTAAACTCATTAAATATAACTATACAATTAATTGGCGTTACATCAATTTACATAAAACTATATATATAATATTATATAAAAGCTCGTTATACTAGTATTATATAATACTACTTATTTAAATACTTTATATTTAATATTATATATAAACTTTATATATTTATACTATAAACTTTATATAAATTTATACATTAGACTATATTATTATTACTAATACTATAAATAGAACTTTATATATTATAATACTTATATATATAAATACTATTATTAATATTACTAAATTAAATAAACTATTAAATAAACTTTGGATAAACTGTTTACAAAATACAATATAAATATATATTAAACTTTATATATAGTATATATATAATATATAATATGATAAATATATACATATATTACTTTATATAAACTTATTACATAGAACTTACATAAACTTTACTATAAACTATACATTTAGAACGTTATCAGGTATTATACACTTTATACTAAATCTTATATAATACACTTTATTATACATAATCTACTTATATATAAATCACTGTACTATAAAATATTTTATAAACTGTTAAATTAAGCTTTACATAAACTATTACATATATAACTTATATAAACTTTATATAACATATAAATATTACTATAAATTCTAGAAATTTTAAACTCTAAATAAATTTATATGTAATTTTTAGTAAATTTTAATATAAACTTTAAATAACTATTTATTTAAACTCTAGTATAACTTTAATATAAACTCTAGATTATTTTAATAAACTATATTATACTTTAAGTAAATCCTTTATCAAAAAACTGTGATTAAATCTGTAAATTCATTTAGTATAAACTTTTAAGCATAAACTTATACATAAACTTATAATATAATATCTTCTACATAAATACGTTATATATAAGCCCAAGACAGTTATTTTATACAAAAATGTTGCTAGCAAGTAGATGTTACGAAAAAATTATTTATCTATAAAACTTAATATATAATACTTTACAATAAGCCTTTAACATAGAATAGAGATAGAAACTCATTTTAAAAATCTATTTACTTTAAAATAGTAATATCCTTTGATCAAATAACTTTTAGTATCAATAACTTTAATTATTCATAATATCTTTAATATAAATCTCTTAAGAATAACTCTTTAAGTATAAATCTTTAATATAAAAAACTTGATCTAAATCTATAAATTCATATAAATAACTATTATAGTCTATTTACATACTTTTACATAATACTTTTACATACTCTTTCATAATTTTGTATATTATTGTATTATAATACTATTATATATATAATAATAATATTATATCACTAAAAAAATCAGCTACATGTTTAAAATAAACAAAATTTTCCGATGAAAAGATATGGTTCTCATATAGCAAAGAAAATAATCAGAAATTTAACATTAAAGGCCATAAAATATATTTTAGATACAATTTTCAAATTAGCAAAAAACCTGCTATGCAAATCAATTTTAAGTGAAATTTCTGAGAAATTAGAAAAGATTTTCTTTTCATTCAATAAAATTGATCAAATTTAATAAATTACACTGAGCATTTAAATAAATTAAGAGAAATAATTTAGTAAATAAATTTTATTTGTCCAATAAGTTATTTTTAAAATGATTTAATTTTTATAATGTTCTACAATTTCACACGAGAAATTAATTTTGATTTAATTCAATAATAATAATATATTAACAATACATTAATAATAATAATTAATTAAAATAATCTAATAATAATAATAATGAACTAAACAACATACATCACCCCATCACCATAATACGCTATAATACATCCACCTGGATATAAATTAATAAAGAATAATATAATAATACAGATAGAATAAAAAACAAGAAAAATGAATAATAGAAAAAGAATAACTAAATTTACATAAAAATAATAATAATAATTATATTATAAAAATGGCAACAAATAACTAATTAAATAAAAAAAAACAAAAAAATTAGAAAAGAAAACTAATTCTTCCGATAATATAATTAAAATAATTATATAATAATCTATTAAAGAGTATAAAATAGCTAAGAGATGAATGTTTCCCATGTTAATAATTCCTTAAATAATATAATATAAAGCAGTGCGTGCAATAATAAATAATAATAATAAAAAAAATAATAAATAATAATAATAATAATAATAATAATAATAATAATAATAATAATAATAATAATAATAATAATAATAATAATAATAATAATAATAAATATATAATTAATAATACACAAAAAGTGATAATAATAATAATAATTAATAATAATTTAATAAGATCATTGCAATAAT
>JABUQX010030276.1:17500-48150 GCA_015478945.1 Trachelipus rathkii
ATATATTTAATACGGAAATTTAGATGCATTGTGAAATTTTTCCACAATTTGAAATAATTCCCTAAATTTAGTGTTAATGTTACTATACAAAATCATAGAGTGAATGATTTGGGGGTTTTCCATTGTGTTTATTAGTGAAAACCAAAAATAAGAGAAAACGATTATTCCTACTCAAAATAAGTTACAGAAACAAAATGTGTGAGACCAACTATATCGTCCTTAGAACATTGTGGCTGATGGAGAACCAGCTTTTAAAAATTTGTGCTCATACTTAACTCACTTTATAGTTGAATTACTATATTATGTGATGGAGATAGAGATAAAATTTTTTGAAGTAGAAAAAATAATAAAATTTTTATCTCTCTAGAAGAGTATTCAATTCATATATACTCAATAAACTACAACTCGGACTTAACCGGGATATAAGGTATAACTGTTAACAGTTACTAGTTACGCTCGATGTAGCAAAAATTTTACCTAGGAGGAAACTGTTAAAAAAATAGAAAAATAAATAATAATATAATAAAAATATAAAAAAAAAAAAAAAAAAAATAAATAAAAAATAAATAAATATCTGATAAAATAATATATAAACATAAAGCTACAGGGATATGTGAATATCATATATTTTGTGAATCCTTTGTATAAATTTTTGGTGATTATGGAAAGTGTGACACAAAATAAGAAAATATAAATAATTGAGATATATTTTTTTATGTGGGTGGGAGAGCAAATTTTGTGTCACAGATCACTCTCATAAGTATTACTAATATAATTCTTATTAATGTATTATTATTTTATTATTATTATTATTATAATTATTTTATTATTTTATTATTATTATTATTTTTATAAATAATTATTATGATTTTTTATATTTAATATATATTTAATATATTATAAATTAATTAGCAGTAGATAGAGAATAAAGATTATGTAGTATGTAAGTTCGTTAGAATAAAGTAGATAGTAGATAGTTAGTTAGTAGATAAGTGTTATAACAGATAAAGATTAGTAGTCTTATAGTATGTTTGTAGGAAGGATAGTTGTACGATACGGTGGATTAGTTTAAGGGTGGGCATATCGAGCCGGACGGGCGTAATTTCATAACAGGTGAGGGGGTACGTTTTTCTATCATATTTACCTATATCTCAGTTAGGGGATAGGTGAGGTGCGGAGTGAGTAATAATCCCCTCGGATAACACTCCCACCATACCAAGAGCGGGGGTTCCGTAGAAGACCAGACCCCACCGGAGGGGGGGAATTAGTCTACCCCGTAGTTCCCCGGAAGGCCGAGAGACCCGAACTCCTGCCATCGTGGTTGTCGAGGCTTATACCCTTGGGGTATTCTTAGTTAAAAAAAAAGCAAAATTTTAATAAAAAAATTTCTATTTATAATTTTAATCGAGTATATCCAATAATTCAATTTCTAGAATATTTATTATTACATTATTTACTTATTATATTATTAACAATTATATTATTTTTATTTTTTTAGTACATTTTCCTACCATGAAATTTACAGGATCCAAAATGTATTTTCTTTTCGCTTTAGCTATTGTTTTTTTAGGTACTGTCCTACCCCCAACTTTTTTTTTTTTTTTTTTTGCATTTTCCGCACTAAAATTTGGACCAGCATTCCAGCAAATGTAATTCTTTCCGTAGCTGTGTAGTTTTTGCATAGCCATATGCTGATATTAGTGGCTCTTCCTAAGAGGCTGACCATATATATATAATATATATATATATATACCTATATATATACTATATACTTATATATATATATATTATATTATAATATCATATATTAATATATATAATATATTATAGGTTAATATTATATTATATTTTACAATATATATATTACATATAATATATCATTGGATATAATATATCAAGTCTAACACAACAATTGTGTTCTTTTATTTTTCTTTAAAAAAATATTATTTTTAGTTACTTTTTTTAGTCTCTTATAAAATGCAATGAGGTTTTGCACTTTTTCTAGACTAATTTTATGTTTTAGTTTCGCGGTATACCATTTAGTAGGTCCGAAAATATTAAAATATAGAAAATATAATCAGACCCAAATATACGTCATCTATATTGCGTTAAAAAAAGTAGCTAAAGATAATTATTTTTTAACAAAAAAATAATTGAATTATTTTCCTGTGCAGAAAAGATATATTACTCATAAGAAAGTAGCTTCACCAACTTTTTTTTGTAATAAGGAAATAATTGAAAATAATATTTTCAAATAAAAAACATATTGGTCATATAAAAAAAGTAGCTTATACACACATTTTTATGAAAAAATAATTTAAAAAATATTTTCAAAAGGAAACTAAAAAAAATTATATATAATAAAGAAATTAATTGCAATACATATTTTCAACTCGGAAGAGGCGTATTGAGCATAATAAAGTAACTTCACTAGTTTATTTTCAAATAAGAGAGTAATTAAATATATTTAAAAAAAAAACACACATTACTCATAAAAAAATAACTTCACCATCTTATTTTCAAATAGGAAAATATAAATTAAAAATATTTTCAAAGAAAAGCATATTTACTCATGAAAAAGTAGGTTCATGTCGATTATCTCTTAATATGAATATTTTAAATTCAGGAGACTAGTTTAACGTCATTCAGCCTCCCTTCAATGCATTTTGAATGCGAATTTTGTATTTAGCAACATTGCTTGCCTCCCTTTGGAAGGCATCCCACTCAAATAGAACTCATTTTCTAGTTTTACTCAGTAGGTAGAATTCCACCTTCCAAAAAGAAAGTTTCATTTCTTCATAGATATATAATAAGGTAGCTTTCATCCACAAGCATTATTCTAATATGAAATAGTTGAAGAATATTTTCAACTCTGAGAAGGCATATATCATTCAACATATAATCAATTAGCTGATCACTCAGTTTATATTATTCCTATAAGAAACCAGTAATCTAAATATATTATTTATAAAGAAAAGACATATTAGATCATAAGATAAATTGTAGTTTTACTGGATTTTGATATAGTAAGAATATATAAATATTATTAAATTATTTCTCAAATCTCTGAAAAGAAGTTTAATTTCTGCATTAGAAAGATATACTCTTTTACCAATTTTTATTTAATCTAATACGAAAGTATTGGAATCATTGTGAGTGTTGAATTTGAAGTCCATTTGTCTTCAGTGATTCGTTTCACACGCAAATATTTAGAGTCGTAACTACGACTAAAAAGAAATTTTCAATTAGGTTAGTCATTAAACGCATCTATGGAAATGTAATCGATTACATATAATAACCCGTTATATATACCAGGTGTTAAAATTCATTTTTAAATATGCCAAGATTATTTTAACCTAGTAAATGTAAGCTATAACAATATATTGTGGTGCATTAGATAAGATATTCTACTAAGTAAAAGATATCAGGAAATATATACAGGATCTACTTGAAGACCAGTAATCTTTAATCATGTCTTGTCATTTTATAGCAAGGTAATATTAATACATCTTGAAAGTTGATCACCATGATTATTTACAGCCTCAGAAAAGAATGTATACCCAGTTATTTTAATCCACGAATATTATCGCACTATGTATATTTCTTAATACATACACCACGTCATCTTTGTGAAATACGCCAGTTCATCTATACCAAAAGTGTATTATAAGAAAGTACATTCTAAATACATATCCGTACTACCTCATTTCACCTTGTTCTACCTTTTCACCAGAGAAATATGCCCAGTTATTTACCAGGTTAAAAAAATCAGCTTAACAGAAATCCAGATCTTTTGCAAGGTAAAAAATCACAAAATATTCCCAGGTAGTTTACCAGGTAAAGAATCTTTGTAAAATAATGCCATACTGTATTGTTTACCCATAAGGTAAATGAATTATTGTCAATGATAATAATAGTAGCGCAGAGATTACTAACATTTATCTATGTTTAATATTACCAGTGGGTCTCGTTGCGTGTTAAAATAATCCAGTTATTTTTTAAGATGAAAATATTCTGAAATAAACCCAATTTATTTCATTTCTAAAATTTTGAAACAAATAATTAAAAATATTCTTCAAAAATTTATATTCTAGGCTGATGACAGAGGAACTAGAAGAAACATGTACAATACTAACCGTAACGCACTAGTTGTGCTCGAGTGAGTGTATAATAACTCAAGATTTAGATTGAATTGATTCTTAGCATAGATTTCCAGCAATATTTAAATAAAAATATCTATTAGGCTGCGTTGACCCATAATTTACCGTGGTTTACCTTTGCAATACACTACTAAATAATTGTTCATAATGACTCTAAACGATAGGTTAAATTTGAAATATACATTCATTACAATGATTGTGAGTGAATCATTCATGAAGCATACTATCTAGTGTTAATTCTTCCATTCAACCACGTAGATCATCTAGTATGAGTGTTCTAATTCCACTAAGCGTGCTCTCTGCTATGAATATTTTTTTATTCGATCATTCGACTGAAAGCATCCTCTAGAACGAATTTCTCTCATTCGACAAAATGTACTTTTTTTTATACAAGCGCTTTAGTATGAATTTTCTCTTATTAAACTAAGCGTGCCATAAAATATGAATTCTCTAATTCGACAAAGAATGCCCTCTAGAATTATCCAAGCGTTCCATTTGTCGTTACTGAAACAACCAATCCTCTATAACGTGGAGTGTTTTGTCGCATATCTTAATAAACATACCGCTAGTGCTGAAGTTCAAGTTCGAATATTCGATTGAAGACTTAACCTCTATAATGAAAATTTGTGAATTCGTGTGTAGAAGAACTTTACTAATCTTAATGGGAATTCTCTCATTCTAACTAAACAAATACCCACAAGTATAGAATTATCATTTTAACTAAACGAAATCTCTAGTATGAATTCTATCATTCGATTAAGCTTAACCTCTATAATGAATACTGACATTCTTTAGAGCTTACTATCTAATGGGAATTCTCTCATTTAACTAAACAATACCCCTTAGTATAAATTATCTCTTTTAACTAAACGGATCCTCTTGCATGAATTCTTTGATTCCATCAAGCGTACATACGTTTCTATTATGAATTCTCACAAATAATTAAGCGTCCACTATTGTATGAATTATCTCATTCTACTAAACGTGCTTTCAAATATAAATTTTCTTTTACTAACGGGAAGCCTCTGTATGAATTCGTTTTGTATTATAATAAACTACCTCCGAAGATAGAAAGAAGAGTATGGATATTAATATATATGCTGTCTGCTGCTGCTGCTTTGACCTGGCTAAGAGTGCTGAGCAATGATGATGATGATGATGCTGATGATGATGATAGATGATGATGAGTATGATGATGATGATAGATGATGATGAAATAAGAGAATTGATGATGGTATAGATCCAGATGATGATGAGTGATGGTATGTAGGTTAGAATATTTGTAATCAATATTATTAACCCTTTATAATAAGTTAGTCTTGGATTAGTTCTGTCAAAAATTGAGATGTGATTGCGGTAGAAGGAGATAGAGATGGAGACGAGAAAACTCATATTATTAGTGTATTCATTACTGTATTGCTAACATCCTTAAGTTATAAAGAAAAGTATCTTAAAGTTGCTTATCCTGTTTACAATTCAAATGGTGAGAAATGTATCTATTAAACTCTTTTAAATTATATCTACCGTAATAATATAAGGATGAAAGACAGAGAGATTCCTTGAAAACAAAACATTTATTGTGACGAAAATTCTTTTTTTTTTTTTTTTAGTTTGGCTTTCGGAAAAATATTTCGGATATTATACAACATTCCCAACAAAATTTAAGAAAATTTCAAATTTTCGTGAATAAATTAAATTCACAAGTAAAATCAAAACATATGAAGGACAAATCGGTTTGGATAAAATAGTTAATTATCTATTACAAGTTTACTCTTTTTACTGAAAAGAAAATTCTAAGAGAAATGTGTTTAAATTAAATATTATATATTTTACTTTCAAATACCAAATGATTTATTATGAAAATAGAAATATATGATAATTGTAAAATTTAAAGCAATAGCATTTCAGTTAGTGGAAGATGTGTCTGGGTACAAAGCTATTGTGGATGCGACAGTTAAATGTGGGTGAACTTTTTATAGTACTAGAGGTGGGGCGCGACAGAGAAAGCATTTAATAAAAACGTAAAAGAGCGCAAACGCAGCAAAGCGCGAGAGAAGTGGAAAAAGCTACAAAGAGTCCGCAGGGCGAAAAAGCGCGCAAAATTGTTTCAAAGAAAATAATAGTGAGCGAGAGAGACGCGCAAGGGCAAAAGCGCGAGCATGTCCGAAAGAACATATGAGTCGCACCGCAAAGCGCAAAAGAGAAAATGTAGTTTCACACAAAAAATAGAGATCCGCGCAAGCGCAAAGCGCCACACAATGTCCTGCAAATTTAAATGTGTAATATTTTTCGCTTATTTAAGAGTGCACAAATTTAGGTGAGGACGCCAAAAAAAATATGAAAAGAAATAAGACAGGCTGCTAAAAAGTTTTTTAAAGAACGAAATTGATGTATATTAAATTTGTGAAAGATATAAGAGAGATGCAAAAATATATAACAAGAAAAATATAAGAAGATTTAGATCTTGGATTCATGAAATTATATGTGAATGTTTGAAAGTTGTTCCGCAATACAATTCTGAAGATAGGGTCATCATTCCCTTTCATAAGATAAATTTTCTTCGTCCAAAATGTGGCTGGGGACGGCCATGTCTGCCACTCGATTTTGCTCTTAAGAATCTCAGAAGCCTGTGAAATAACAAGCCTCTCCACGACCGCTGAGAGAATGGCTGAAATAGGGGTACTTATAACGTTAAAAACCAAGTCCACGCACACAGACCTCACGCGACTGAGAAGTTACACGACGGAATACAGGTGTCCTAGTGAGCAAAGAGAGTACTGTGAGTGGATGAAGATTTACTGCAATTCAAGTAATTTACAAGAGGGTTACATCTTCAGCGACTATTCACCGTTGCAAGTGTCTTTAGTTCTTTAAGCACGTGTATATCATTCTGTTGTTTATCCCAATATGAAACCGCACAAAGCACCAAAAGGTTAATGCGCCAATCACAAGTAAACGAGGACAATAAACTTAAGTAATTTTGGGCTATAATAATAATAATAAGTAATAATATAAAAATATAATAATAAGATAATAAGTAATAATAAATAATAAGAATCAATTAATAATAAATAATAATTGAATAATAATTAATAATGAATAAAATAATAAAATAATAATAGATAATTATTATTGTTTATCTTGTATATATCTGATTAATGAAAATTATTATTTATTATTAATAATAATATATTATTAATATTGAAATACTTTTTATTATTATTATTATAATTTTTATCATTATTATTATTATTATTTTATTGTTATTATTATTATTTATTATTATTATTATTATTGGAAAATATATTGTATAGTAATGTAAGCATGATGAGATAATGAGATATATTTATATATATAATTTTGATTATTATTATTTAGTAATGTATATTATGATCGAGATTATAATAATTTATACATACTATATATATATATTAAAATAAGTAGTTAATAATGTAAGTATTATATATAATATATATATATATATATATATATATATATAGTTGTAATATATTATATAATATATATATATTATATTATATATATATAAGATAATATTATATATATTATTAGTATTTATAAAATTAAATATATATAACTATATAAAATATATATATAATATATATATATATTAACTATAGAGAGAGCTAGAAGATAGAGATAGTAAGGTAGTAAGAATATAGAGAGAATATGAGAGTAATAAGATATATATAGTTAAGATATAACAAGGATAGTATAAGATAGAGATGAAGATATATATAGAAGAAGCGGGCAAGATATAATTTGAGATAAGGCGCAAACGGCAAATTAGTAATTATGATAGGAGCAGCGCAATTTGCGCTTTTGCGCGTGTTAAAAAAGTTATGTTGAAGGAGGAGAAGCAGCTAAAATGCGCAAAAGCGCAAGCCTTTTTTAGAAGATTATCGGGGCAAAAGCCAAGAGAGAGAGCATCTGATGTTTTAACCTCAAAGCGCAAATTGCGCTTTGGCGCTTTTGCGATGACTATTCATTTATGGCGTGCTTTTACTCACAATGTGATATATACGAACTAAGGCCGTTACTATTATATACGCATGTAAACAAGGGTCATTGTTTAACTAAATATTCAATGTTAAAAATGAACACAATCTCGATATACTTTCATTTATAAAAATATAATATAAATATATTATAATTTTAATTATATTAATATAAATTAATATTATATATTATTATACTTATTTATTAAATTTTAATTATTTATATTTTATAATTTATTTTTAAATTATGTGGTTAGTGTGTGATAATATTTTTGTTAAAATAGGATTCCTATTGGTTTATATACCAGTAAATAAATCCATTTGTGTTATTATGAAACTCTCATAATATAAATAATCATACTCACAGTTATTATTATTATCTAATTATTATTATTGTTCTTATAAAATTATTTATATAATATTTATATTTATATTATATAGATTTTATTTTTTTAGTCATGTTGAAATTGAGTTTTCTCAATATTTAATCAATCTCGAAGATAGTGCTGGATAAGGCTAATATAATAAATTTTGTTTTTCGAATTTATTTATATTTGTACAAAATAATATCTATATTAATATTTATATCATATATTATGTATATATATATCTATTTTTCAAACACGTATTTATAATTTTTATTTCATTAGTTTTTTTTTATTATTATTATAATATTTTAATGTATATAATGTATATATTTTATCCTTTATATTAATTATTTTAAGCTATTAAATCGAAATTATTGTAATTGTAATTAATTATGATATTTATATATTATATATTAAAAATATTGAATTATTTATCTTAAATTATTATTAATTATTATTATTACTTTAAATTACTTTTTTTGTTTTATTTAATTAGTTGATTATTTATTATTTATAATTTTTCATTTATAGAATAATCATATATTTTAAAATTACTTTGATATTATATATAAATTATACTATATATTGTTTATTATAATTTATTTATATTGTTAATTATAGATAATATTATTTATTTTTATGTTTATATTTAATTTATTTATATAATTACCGTGAATTTATTTATATTGATAATATTTAATTTAATAATTTAATTTAATTTTATATTATGTTTATCATATATTAATATATAATATTAATAATTATTATATATTAGTTATTATATTATAAATTTATTTTAATTATTATAGAATAATATTTATGATGTTTATTTATATTTTAATCATTATTAATATAATTATATATAGTTTATTTCTAATTTAATCTATTATAATTATATATCTATATAATTATAGATAATATAAATACGTATATAATGTTTATTACTTTATAATAGTTAAGTTGAGCCTTCTTAAAAGGATCTAGTAAAAATGTCTACTTCATTATATTATATATAATATATATCAGTAACAAATTTATACAATTTACATTTGTTTGATATTTTCATTTATACATGTTTGGTAAAAGTATTTCGTGTTTTTCGAGCTCTTGTGGGTTATATATATAATCATTTTCTTCCCCCTCTGATGCCTAACATTCAAAAGAGTTTATTAAAAGAGACTATCATTTATGTGGACAGTGAAAGGTATTATAGGTTGAATGTAAATGTAGGATAGTTCGGGTAGCTCAGTGAAATGTTACTTATGTGCGTTCATAATATCATCCATATTTCATGATCTAAGGAGGAGTGTCAAAAATAATTAAGTGAACATGTGTACCGGGTCTATATTTCGAGACATAATTGTGCTACATAATTATTTATTTTGATGTGTGAGTGGCATGCATTTGCAATATATTCTTAATTATTTTCTATTTGGGATATTTAAATTATATATAAGTAATAAACCTATTTTTGAATGCCGGATAGAGTTTTTATATATTTATATTAATATAATTTATAATAATTATCTCTCTCATTCGTTTTATAAATATAATCTCTATTATAATTACTAATCATAAGCTAATTAAGTTAATTATTTCCTCTCATTGGATAATCAAAAACTTAAATAGCAAAATATATTTTTTTAAAATTTTAGGGTAATTTTTAGTATTTGTTTATATATATGGAATATATTTCAAATTTGTTTTAGCACAAGCGTATTTTCAACTTCATTCTAGTAATGATTTGTCTCTAACCGCTTTAAAATGTCTATAATACCATTAACACTAACATTAAAACAATCAAAATAGCATAAATAAACTTCAAAAACAAACAAAAATAATACATTTGGTTTATTTTGTGGTTTAATTTTAAAGAAAATTAAATGGTATTACGTTTACAAATTGAATAAATAATTTAATTTTTTATTTTTCCACCTCATTTAATAATTTTTACTATATATAATTTTTTTTATTATTAAAAACAAATAACTTTTTCTTTCTTATTTAAAATGCATGATATTGATTTATAAGCATTTTAAGTTATCCGAAATATATATAAGTAGTATATATAATATATATTATATAGTATATAATAGATCAGTTACAGTTAAGTATTAGTTTTAACTTTTGTTTTATAGTATAATTTATTTTACCACTAGAACTTATATATTCGTATTATTTAAATGTTTATTATTTTAATCTCAAATTTAAAGGAAGCTTTCATGGTAAATCAATGAGTTCAATGGATTGATCAGGTAATATATATTAATTTAATATTAGTTGAAAATAATATTCTAAATTTTGAATAATTATATTATTCTATCATTAATCATATGATATAAATTCTTATTTATATAAATTATTATATATTTTATTATTTTAATTATTATCGATAATTTATCTTAATTATTATTAATTATATATTTAATATTATAATATTTTGTTATATTATATTCAACACTGCTTCTATTGGTTTATAAGCGAATCATTTTATATTATTATATTTACTTATTAGTATAGTAATATACTATATATATATAATTATATATTATATATATATATATATTATATATATTATTATATTATAACTTCTTCAGAAATTAGTTACGAAACATTTAATAGTATTCACATAATCCATTTACTGTAATCATTATATATATAATATATAATAATATATACTTTTTCGTGAATATATATATTCCTGACACATATTGATTTAGGTAGATATATTGTATTTATATAATTTATATATATATATATTATCTTATAGTGATACATACTGAGATGTGAGTGAATAACTACTATTATATAGAGAATAATAAAAATAATAAATAAGCCCATAATATACTCATTTAAGTTACAGCTTTAATGGGTCAATTATAAATTATTGATGTAATATAGTAATTAGAACTATATATTTATATATAATCGTTATTTTACTATATCATTATATTAGAACTTTAAATAATTTTTTTAATAGATATATAATAATTTATAATTATAATATTAAATTATTAAATAATTATAATTATAAATTATAATATTATATATAAATTTTAATATATATGATAATATATATTATGCTATATTATAATATTAATACATATATAATAATAATAATTATTAATTTAATATTTGGGTAAACAAATTTCATAAACTGTTCAATTTGTGCATTTAAAATAGATACGGAAAATTTTAGTAAACAATGCAACTAGTCCATAGCTTTTTCTTTCTTTACTTATATATTTTTCTATATTTTTAAAATATTATTTTTAACTCTCTTAGGGGGGCGTCCATACCTTTCAAGAATACTCTTTTTCATTGAAATGTAAATACAGCGTTGTTCGAAACGTTGCTTAAATTAATAAATAATTTAAATATATTATGGACATTTGGTGCTCTCATATTCCTAAATTATCAATCTAAGCACTTACCTGAAATAAGGATGCACATACTAGAAAAGATACATATAAATATTCATAATATATATAATAATATATACTTAATATAATCTCCTTATATATAATATATAAATTAAATTATAAATATATAATATATTATACTTAATATATTATAATTAATACCTTTAATTATATATAAATATTTATACTATGAATATAATTACTACTTAAATTATATATAAAATTAATTTAACCGTAAATATCATTTATAATATATAATTCTATAACTTATTAACTATTAATAATATGATAACTATTACAATAATATATAATTAATCAAGAAGATTTATAATTTCTATTTTAGTTATTCTAGTTGTATAATAAATATTACAGAATAAATAATACTAATATAATTATAATATATTAACATTATATAAAGTGCTACCATGAGAATGAAATTCAATATTAATCATCTAAATAATAATATATTAAAATATTATTAATAATATATATAATAATAATTAATTAATAATATTATTATACCAATGATTATAATATAATATATTAGATATATAAATATATATATATATAATAATATAATAATATATAATATATTTAAATAATAATATATAATTATAATAATTAATATTATAATAATACTAATAATATAATAGGAAATAAAATATTTTTATATACCAGCTATTTCATAAATTTTCCGAAAATAATTTCATAATTTAAATTAGAATATTCTTATATTATATCTTAACGCTCGCACAAAAATATGAACAAGTATATACGTTTTAAAATAATTTAATATCTTATAATCTTAGTAATAATAAAATTATATATAATAATCATATAATTTTTATTTTTATATATTTTATAACTTAATAATAATATAGCTTCGTATTTGATTAGCATTGCTGATACGAAGGTGTCGCTAATATAAATATTTGAGTTTTTTTATTAATTTGGTATATTATTAGTCAATAGTTCACAATATAACTTTATTTATATTAATTATTTTTATATTATTATAATTATTCTTGAATATTTAAGTGATTATTTATTTATACCTATATAATCAACTTTTCTAAAAGATGTGTTGTAATTTCTCACATTATTTATTTTCTATAATGTTTAATTATTAATTATTTAATTTTATTTACTAGTTAACTGTGTATGTAGATTATATTTTATCTTTTCTTGTAAGATAGTTTATCAATTTGATACAATATAATTATTTTATTTCATTAAAATTATCTTAATTATATTTTGAACTATTTATTTATTTCAACTTGCTTGACTCATTAATTTATAAAATAGTAATATAATTAGGTATAGAAAAATTAAATTGTGAATATAAAATAATTTATAGTAGTATTATGATAATATATTACAGTACTCGTTATATGTTTTAATTTAATTAATATATAAATAATACTATATATTAATTAAATATATACTTATATATATAATCTAGAGCCGCACTCTAATAAATAATTATAATATTATTAATATTAATAATAAATTAATATATATTATAATTATTATATATTAATCTATTTAAATCATTTTCTATAATTAAGTAATTATATTATATATATTAATATTATATATATTATATATATTAAGCATTATTAATATAATATTATAACTATATATTATATATATTATTATCTCTATTGAAAACTTAATTATTAAATATATTCAATATATTTATTCAGATATCGTAAATATTAATATAATTTAATTTAATCTATTAATATATATATATATAAATTAATAATATTAATAATATATTAATATTACTAATATATATATGATCACCCAATTCTATTAAATTATACCTTGACTATCTCCTACGCTCATCAGAACGTCCGTATAATGTAATCGGGCATTTTCCTATAATCTATTTCACTTAGCTCTATCACTCTCTTAGCTCATGTGTAACGATATCTCGTACTTATACCGATCAGTCCTGATTGTAAGCGTACAGAAGACGAGAACAGAACACCTCATACCGAGCCTGCGCTTTATAAGTTGATAGTATAGCTACTCATTATATTCATTAACAATTTATTATTTTATCAACTGTATTCCTTCGTATACACAATCTATATGCTAGATCTCTACTCGTTTTATTTATCTTATTCACTACTATATAATTTATGTTTACTACCATACTTTTAATTCGCAAATAAATGTATACAATCAAACAAAAGTAAATAAATATTTAATACTTATAGCTTTTTCTAGATAATAGTATCATGGAAATCAATCACTAATAAACATATAACTTATAATGCATTAATCTCAAATTTTATTACAGTAACAAGAATGAAGCCAAGAATAATATGTTACACGCTCTCATCTCGCACACATGCTCACTAATGTTGGTCTTGAATTATAACAGGACTTAACCATATTATTAGTTTATTATTATTAATAATTATTTATATTTTTAATATTATATTTTATTTATTATAAAATTATCTCTCCTAAATTTAATTGAAATATTTCTTTTGACGGCTTGATTAATTATAACATGTTTATTTAAATTCTATTAAATTAATTTGTGATTGGTTTTAATATTAAATAATAAATATTTTTCTTTGGTGATAATAAAAATATTTATATTTACTTTTTAGCATACATTTCACTCCGCGTATGTTGGTTTTACTGATGTAAACAGCACAGTTTTAATAATATATATAATATATATTATATTAATTATATAATATTATATTTAATCATAATATTGGATATAATATATATATTTTTAAATTATTATATTTATATTTATATTATATATATTATATATTATATATCATAATATATATATTAATATATTTCATAAATTAATATTATATATTATTAATTAATAATATATCATGTATTTTAATATTATATAATATAAATATATATTTATAATATATATAATATATTATAAAATTATTTAATAATTATATATATTAATTAATAATAATAATATAATTCATATATTATAATATATAATATATAATATATATATATTATATATATTATTATATTAGATAATTATTTTAAATATATTATAATATATATATATTTAAAATATTATAATATATATATATATATATATATATATTATTAATATTAATATAATATAATATATATTATACCCTATAAATAAATATACATTTAATCTACTCGCTGACCTATGTGTTCTTCTGATTTAATAATATAACTCAGATTCTGAGTGTGTGAGGTATAAGGACTAGATGTTAAAATGATCCCTTCTTCAGAGAGTGTACTCAACATGATCGAATTATGAGAAAGTCAGAATTGCTAAAATTCCGTTGTGATTATCAAAATAATTCAAAAAGGAATACACGAAAATAATACGCTAGTACGTGAAGACTGGTCGCATTTAGAAACGACAATGGGTGGGAATTAGGGATGTACCGAATTTAGGTATATCTGTTAATCGTGGTATACGAGTGAGTATGGTTAGTATCGCCCTTTTTGTGAGGGGGTTAATCCGTATCGGTTACAGGTATTTAGCTTAAATATGAGTCAGATTACTTGGCTATACTATCTTACTTTTTGGAGTAGTGAAGAATTTAAAAACTTTCAATTACAATATACACTATGATAACATCAAAATGATTTATTTTCTCACATTTTTTTTATTGAATCTTATATAATTTTTTGACGTTTGAACACAGTAAATGACCTTCAATTCTTATTCTATCATATCATCAGAAACTTTGTGGCATTATATGCTATATATTGTATAACTTATAGACTTTTTAATGAGGGTTTGTTAATGATAGCCTACAACATCTATGGTACTTTTTACAATATTTTTTTAATTTGAAGTGTAAAATTTACGAACATAGTTATATAACTTAAAAAGACTTTTTTACTTGACAAGTTATATGTCAAACTATATTTATACCCCATAAATATAAGTCAATTATGACTTTATCTATAGCTCAAATGATAACAATGATACTTACTTTGTGCATTTAAAATAGTAACTTTATTGCTCATACTTTGATTTTCTCTTAGTGATATCAGAATTTATATGGCTTTCTTTTTTCAATAAATCAATATCATAAATTACGCATACCTAAGTAACAAAGGCATCTATTCGATTTGTGGGGGGTAGCTGTTAATGCTAGCTGTTGGTATACTAATCCATAGGATAAATCTTTTACCATTTCCTCTACTCATATCTTAACTCATACTTAAGATTTTCTCTACGTAAAATAGTCCAATGCGAGGTAATATAATACGTCACACCTTTATGACATAACGCACTCATATTTTTTTCTAAAATCAATTACCTTTTTATCTGCTGTTTGTAATTTGGTATATCTTTACAATTTTCACTTAAAATATCTGTTATTGACAACAATCAAACTTAATACATTTTCATTTATGCTCATTACTTTTCACCTTCAATTTCAAGGGATTAAGCAAACCTAACCAAGATGTACGTAGTCTTGCTGATGCAGTAATAAATAGAATAAGAGAAAAATCGGTGATGATATCTCTATTATAAATTATAATATTATATATATATATATATATATATTATATATATATATTAATTATATATATTATTATATATATTATATATATATATTTGTAAATATATTCAATAATATATTAATTTAAAATATATTACAATTTTATAACAACTAATCTATTTTTATAATATATTATAAATATAATATATATATTAATATATTTTATATATATATATTATATAATAAATATATATTTTTATAATATATTTATATATATATAATAATATATTATATATTTAAAATTAATAAATATATAATTATATATATATATATATTATATAATTAATATTAATGCATATATTTTAAGTAGATTTGTTATTTATCAGTTATATAAAAAGCAAACATCTTTTCCACAAATGAGTGGAGTAGACTGGGGAAAAAGATTGATTTAATTTAGTTTAAGGCGTGATGCTATGTCCACGATCTCGCACATATGTCTAGGGTATCAGTGTAGACGGGTAATATAAATATATATCTAAATTTATATTAATATATAATATTATATAATATTAATTATTAATATATATTATTTATATTATTAATATTAAATTATATATATATATATCATATTATTATATATATATAATATATAATTATTAATATATTAAATTAATTAATATATTATAATATTAATATATATTAATAATATTAATATATTAATATAATACTATATTAATATATATATATATATTATATATATATATTTAATATTATGAATATTATATAATTTATATATGTATATATGGTATAATAATTATAATTTAAAATAAATTACTACATTAAATTCAGATATTTAATTTAAAATATATATAATAAATAAATAATATAACTATACTCCAATTTTATAGGAAATTTCTTAAACCAAATCTAATAAACTATTAGTTTATTTTATTTTGTTTTATGTTATCTTGGCATTCTTCATATCGATAGTATTCGTGTTATTATTTAATTAATATAGTAGGCCATTAGTTGTAAGGTAGTGTGAGATATTCAGGGTTTTTTTAAATGTATATTATATTAGTTTTTAAATGTAGTATTTTATATATAGATTAATATATTATATAGGTCAAAAAATAAATTCATATACTACTTAAATAGAGTATCATATGTTATTATGTACTTGAGTGAGCTCAGTACACACACTTGTCTAAAAAAATGACTACTATCAGTATAACTATAGGCACATCCGCTATATCATCCGCGTATATGATAGGTATAATTTACTATCTCAGCATATTCCACAATTCCGTCATAACATAGTTTTATCTTGATCACCATGGTACTAAACGCATCGCACGTGCATGATAGTTGAAAATATCTTCATTCGATAGTTTCGTGTTATTACTTTTATTTACCTCATCAATGTTAAAGTATAAAATATAAGATAAAGGGATGAGTGAGTTAATATATTAATATATAATATATATATTTATTATTATTCATAACTACTTCTTCGACGATAAATGAGTAAAATTGCTCTTATTTTTTCCGTCTCTTTATATCATACCTCGCAACCGAATGAATAAAAACCCATAAAATATTTAAATAAATACAAATTATATAGAAAAACTTATACTGAATTTAATGCATTGCCATTATAATTTTCTAATGTTCATTATTGAGCAGATTAGTATCTTGATATTCATCAATTAATACAAACTTAAATTTATGCTGGTATTTACTTAATGCATTCCCGGGATACGCTTAATGGTAACAAGTGAGTACTACTCTACTCACAATCAAGAGACGCGATGCCGGCTAACTGAGCCTACTCACAATAATAAGCAAGCAATATTGATGCTATATCAATCTATTTTTATCGTCCGTCGCGCACTAACACACTAAAGAACGGAGTTGTGATTCCACTCTAGAAGTATATATATACTAAACACATATTTTTGGAAGTATCTGACATATAATAAATATCTGTCATTAGAAAACACATCATAGAATAAAAAGATGCGATAGAAAGATGAAACGAAATTATGCTCTCGCCGATTCGTTATGTGTGCCTCACGAAATTGACTCTAAGATACCTCGAAGATATCTTTTATTGTGATATAATTAACCATGTTATAATAAGTGTTACTACTTAAGGTAATTTCTTCACTCAGACTATAACCCATATGAATATGCGCATTTATCCAGACGGTGATAACCACTTCTAGAATGCATATTAATAGCATAACCAAAGGAAAGCAAAGCCACAGCACAAATACAAAATAAAAAAAACTATAGTATTCACAGAAGTGAAGTCACGCCCTATATGTCAAAGTCAAACCCTGAAAACAGCAACTTTGAATATAGATGATGAGTGCATTTTTAAGCAAATAAAATCACTTCTGAAGAGGAAAGAGTGATTTGGATACTGATTAGACTATTGATAAGTCATGGCCCGAAATTTGCATTTGAGACATTATCGTCATCTCATCCTTCAAAGAAATCACCCCATAGAACTATCGAAAAACTGAAGAGACAGTTTTCATCAAGAGCGAGAGTGGAGTTTACCTTTTGAATGTGGGAATGAACTGTATCAAGCTTAAAGAGGATATGAAGTCTCTACGTATAATAACCAATGGAGGATTAAGCGTGCCTACAGAAGATAATACCATTCTAGTGTAGGTTGAGGTGTAAAAATGGTGCACTGCAAGTGCATATTATACTCGACTAATTATCAGTGCTGCAAGCAAATATAATTATTTTATATGAAAATACCGTATTTCTCGCTCCATCACGTTCGCACCGAGTACGACGTCTCGTATATTATATATAATTTAGTATAAAGTAGAGTGGGATATGAAATACACTCACCATCCAAAAATAAGGAATCTATTGTCTCGTCATAGATACTCATATTAGATAAAGCTTTAATGTTTTGGCATCACAATTTGAGAATTTTTTGATATTATAATAGTTATATTATGAGAATTAATATATCATATATTTATCTTATATGATGTAGAGTATGATTCTATTTCTTATGGCATTAAAATTAATAGCATAGTTTTATAGTTATTTTATACTATTTATAAATCATTTTGAGAAGGTTATCTTACTATCATTACTATGGACTCATTGGTTAGGACTGAGAGGCACTATGTCAGAATACTAATCTAATCTAGTGTAATTGCCTCGCTATCTTCTATTGTATAGAAATTACATTAAAATTAAAATAGTGACAAAAATGAGGAATAATTTTAGTAATTGAAGATTAAATATTTATTATGTGATATAAAACACCCAAGACAAAAAACATTTAAAATTACATGTAAATATAAATTTAAATGAATTATTTATATTATATACTTTAATGTTATTACTATTGTTATTATTAGTATATTGTGAAATATTTTATACTTTTAAGGTTCACAACAAATACACTGCTGACGATTTCGATGAAGACTTAAGGGCAGTACAATGAATATATCCTTGAGTTATTAGCATCATGAGCATAGTTATAATACAATATGTTCCTATATAAATTATTATTGTGTAGTATTTAGTATTATTCTGAAATTTTAAGAGTACTAAGTGAGGCCTCAATATTATCGAGGTATAAATCAGTGTATGGTCGAGGCAGTAAATAGAGAGAATATTATATGAGTGTATCGGTATCTATATAGGTGATATATCTAATGTATCAGGCCTCTTTTTTCTGGTATATGGTGTACATCCCTATTAGATGAATGTTTCTGACTGAGTTACTCGCTACTAATGTTTTCAACTGTGTTAGAGAATGTTCTGACTATCGGACTGTTCCAGCTGTTCAGACTGCTCTATATGAATTAATTCGGATACGATTCAAGAATTAAGAGTTTATTTTTTTTATTACCCCCTGTAGAAAAACGGATTAGGGTGGATTAAATACATACATTTCCTTAGAAGTTTGTGGAATGTTTTGAGAACTCAAGTTCCGTAGTTTCGATCGTATATATCCAACTGAATTCGTCATAATGTTCGGTTTACTATTTCACTGTGTTAGCGATCTCATATATACAAACTTAGAACACTAGTCTGTTCATATAAGGATAATATACCCAATAGTTCGAGTGACTGTTCAAATTTGCACTTGTATTTGATCCGAGTAGTCTGAGCACTGTCTGCACTATACTATAATGATTTTGATGTAGAGAGAGCTCTAAATTCTTTCCGATGCATAAGTTCGATCTCAGCACTATCGTATAACTGATCACTAATCTGTTCAATATATGACTGACTACCTATCTTTTAAAACTCTTGTTCCATATATTGTTTATGATGACTCACTGTCTGTGTACTAAGACATCATTACCTACTGTACTGTGTTATGCCGTGACTTTTTCTCAACATATATATCACTCACACTCGGATAGGGTATAATTGTTGTGTGTGATCTTGTCCCTGACATTACTCTTCGTAAGTTGTATGTCTATGAGAAATAGATAAGACATGTAAGGATCTAAATATAGAAAACAAATTAACATAAAGAATAATAATATTGTAGATAACATCTCAAGAAGAAAGCTTAGAAGCAAATCTCACAATTTTCTTCTCACGACGGACTTCTAATGAGGATATGCAGAATAAATGAAGGATAACTTCTCAAGATGAGAATTAACGTTAGAGAAAGAGTTTCTTATGAAGTCACTATAGTGAAGTCACGTGCAAAAATTCAAGATGTGTCACGCTCTTGAATATAAATTCAGAGTAATTAGCTTGTCATGATATTAAGAATTAATAATATATATATATAGGTAGTTATTAAATAATAAAAAATAATGTAACTAGCATATGAAGTTATATAAGTGTTATACAGAGGGTTTGTATTAGTGTCTGAAGTAGTCTTTGAGTGAGAATACGTGACTCAACCAAGGTGAAAGAACTTCACATAGAGAAGTTTTATCGATAAACTAACATATATTCAGTGAGATGTGAACATCTCTTACCCAAGATTTAACAGCTAAGATCATTCTTACGTGAACACCAATGGTTAAATCTGGAACACTCCTCCTTCCTCTACTTTCCCTCTACTTTCCTTCGGCTTGCAACGCTTTCAGAACTGTTCAAACTTTTAAACGGATAAAGTCGGCACTGAGCAGTCGAGGGAAATGAAAATCAACCCACACAGAGCGTGCTTATGTAAATTTATCTCGACTTTTATGGTGTTTTACACACATGCTCTGTGTCTGTGGACGAATAACTATTCTACAAGCTACGGGACCATTTAAACCAACTCGAGTTGTGTCCTTCTTAATTATTAGTGAGCCTATTAAAATTTAGCGCTCACTATTAATAACTCAAACTTTAAATATTTTTTATATAAGATTAGTGACGATAAAATATAAGCTATTTCTAGATTATAAGACCATATTATATATGGTCTTACTTATAAATATATTATATATAATATATTATAATATATTTTTATACATAGTTATGTAGCTTCATTTCTGATAAATATCTTAATATTATAATATTGATAGTTTTATATTTCATGTATTAATTCATCCATCTAATTGGCATATGTCTCATACATATTATTTTTTTTTATTATAATATTATATATATATTACTATTATTGAATCATTAAATTTTGATTATATTTAGAATAATAAGTTAAAGTATAATACAGGGAAGTTTTTTTTACTGAAATGTATATACATTTTAATCTATAATGATCTAATATCATTTCATTATAGATATAATTAACTGAGTGCTAAGTATTAATTTATCTCATACTCCATTTTACATTATAATATGACGAATATTGAATGAATGATGATGTATATCTTATTACTATATTAGATGTAATGTGTGAAGTTAATCTTTATCCAATAGTTTCCAGAGTCTTAATTTAAGGTAAACTTACAGTGAGGAATTAATTATTTGTTTAGTCTGATGAAAATTTGAGTTTTGAGACTAAAATACAAATTATGAAAGCTAATGAATAAAAAGAAATTATGATAGTCAGTTAGTAAATATATTAAAATATTAAAATAACTGATATACGTTAGTAGATATTATGATCTGTTATATATTGATTCATTTATAATAAGCTCTATCTTCTTAAGCCTATTTTCATACTCAATACTTCTATTGTACTTTGTGCATTTGCAACATTGCCAGCAATCCTTAAAATATATAAGGCAATTATATAATATAAATATTAAATATACTTTATCTTACTTTTTAACTCATTCTCTAAAATCTTAATGCTCTACCTAATAAACTACCTGAGTGAGAATAGCTCTTAATGTTAATAGTACTTGACTAGTATATATTAATAAAATCTATAATATATAAAATATATATAATAATAGTTATCTTTGAGGTCAAATAAAAGTGAATACTACATTAATAATATTCGCTTACTTCAAGAAAGGTATGCCTTTGATTCATTACATATAAATGATACTAAATATATGTAACAATGAGTTCATTCACATCATAATTTCGTACAATTATATATTATATAATAATTAATATATATATTAATTATATAGTACTAGTAGTAGTAAATATTATTAATATTTTAATAGTTTGCATGTTAATACTTATATAATAATAAATATATTTTATAAATAAAAGGAAGTATAAGATTCACTACAAAGATAAATGTAAGTGATTAAAATAAATAATTTCAATATAATAATATTTCTTAATAATTATTATATATAAATTATAATATAATAAAAATAATAATTAACTATATATATATAATTAATAATATAATAATTAATATAAATGATAATGATCTATTAAATAATACTATCATATAATTATAAAATATATATAATAGAATAATATAATCTATAAAATTAATTAATATATATATTATATAATAATAAAATAATAATCATATAATATAATATAATTATAATAATATTATTATTTTATATATTATTATATATATTATATTTATTATTACTATTATATCAATAATCAATATATTATTATTATTTAATATATTTATTATATTAATTATTATTAATTAAATTATTATATATTAATAAATATAAAATAGGAGCACAGACATTATAACCACTCTTAGAATCTAAACATTTAGTAATATTTATCTCGTTAACTTATATTACTAGTTTATCTAGTTACTTGTGATTGAGCGATTTAAACCTTATTAGTAGTCTTATTATTAGATTAGTATTATATATATTATAAATAAATTCTATATAGGGTGTATTAATAATTAAATGATTAATATGTAAATAAAAGTAGTCATTAATATCCAAATAAAAGTGAATAAGTACTTAAAATACGGAGTATGATAGTCGTGAATATATATAGAAATTATGTAATAGTAATACTTCTTAAGAAATTATTATTGAACCTCTGACTCAATTTTGTTAAATTCTTATTCTCACTTACATCAGTACCTCTTCTACATTACAATAGACATCATGCATGTATGCAAATCAGTAATTTCACTTCTCTAGAATGATCATCGATAAGAGATAGAGTTATGCACATGTTCTGTGAGATAAAAATAAAGATTAAATATATAAATTTAAATGATATAAAATCAAATGAGCAGATAATATATTTAATGACCGATGATTTCACATATGTTCTCTAGTGTGTGTGATGAAAAGGAGTTTGGTTTTATACGTCATAGATAAACTCTGTGAGAGTGATACCATATGGTCTAACTGAACAATATACAAGCGACGTTAATGCTATAAAACTCATTAAAATTATAGTAAGCATTACTCTCTATCATTATGAGCTCCTTTTTAAGAATATTATATTCACTGTTCTTTTGTTATATGATAATAGGAGAATAGTCGTTCTCACCTAATCTATTAGCAGATATGTGAGCTTATAAAGTGTAAGCAGTCGAGGCCTAAGGTTGCGTTCACTCAAAATATATCAATAATATAATAATTGACTAAGATTAAAATACCTTTATCTACATAGGTTATTTATTATATATTGTATTTATTATATAATATTTTAGCAATTTCCTATAAATCTAAATATAATAAATATATATAATAAAATATATTAAATTATCAGTACTTATTAAAAATCTTGACGTGACGACTTATAATTTATTTATCTATATTAAATTATATATATTTTATTATTATCATATTAGTATTATTGATTGGATAAATTAATATAGTTTAATTAAGCTATTTAAATATAATATATAATAAAAATATACTATAATTTGTGAGACGGACATAGTGCGTCTATTTGTGAGCGTCTTGCACTGAGAGTAGACTAATTTTTTTTTGTGAGTAAATATAAATATTTTTTGACTATCTCTATAATATGGTATCGAGCTATGAGTGCTCAATGTGGACTATAAGTTTTTACTTAGTGGACTAAATGTTAATATGCGCTTATGTAAGCTCAGCTTGCGGTACTAATATTTATCATATTTTGAGAATATATATAAATTATATGAGTACGCTTTTGCTCAGCTATGCTCAGGTACTTATAGTTTTTTTACCTTAATACTTTAGCGCTTTTAGTAGTTTGCGTATCTAAAAATTATATATATAATATAAAATATTGGTGATATCACTAGTAGTCTAATATAACACTCTGTATATTATAATATATATATATATAAAAACTAAATAAATAATTGATTGAGCGTGAGGTTTTTACATAACATTTCGATATAGAGTAAAAGAATAATTACAATATATCTCACATCATTATGTATTAGATATATTAATTAATCATATACATAAGTATTATATAATTTATTAATATTATAATAATAATTATTTAAATTAAATTATATTTAATTTATTCATCAATAAATAAATAAATTATTATATTATTTGTAAAATTAGATATAATATATATATTTATATAATTATTAATTATTATTATTATAAACACATTTTCTCTTATAAGAATTTTCTTTTCTCTTATGAAATAAAGATAAAACTGTGCTGCCTATAATTAGATATATATCTAATTCTATTATTTATCATAACAAATCCTGTATTATTGAGGTCACTTAACATTAATTAGTATTTATATATGTGATATTTTTCTTGTGAATTTTTTAATATTTATTCACGAAAAATAGGCTTTATGTGAAATTATTAATCATTATATTAATAACTCATTATTTAATGTATTGTGGAGCAAAGGAGTTAGATGTGCTATAAATAGTTATATTACTCGAAAAATTATATTTATTAATATAAATAATTCCTGAGAAATAAAACTATATAAAATAAATATAATATATAAGAATATTCATCAATATACACAATATATATTATTTTACTCCTCACTGAAAGTAGTTTTAACGCTTTCAGATAGGTTAATAATATAATAGATTTGAAAACTCATAAAATCTGCTCAAATTTATATTACAGCATCCGTTATATCTTATAGAATACATTTCTTACATAAGCGCAGTCCATCTGTCAAGTTGCGATCAATGTCACTATGCATCGTCACCAGATCACACTCTTTAATGAACATAACTTGGCTGTATTCTCATATTATAGCATAATGCATAGTGTATAAGAGATCAGTTAAGATGGAGAGATGATCAGATTAGCATAAAATAATTAAATTTATAATATGACAGATTTCTTTAATGCTCACACTCTGTGAGTTTACTTCTACTGTGTATCATGCCACAGTAGCTATCTATCTCACGCTTTGTTAACACGCATATCATACTATGGCATAGATATCTATGAGTGTTCTGACAGACAACGTAAATTAACTTGCCCCACGATAAATATATACTGACTCAAATTGTGTGTTGCTCATGACCTCACTCTCTTTCTCTCTACTACTCTCTCTCTCTCTCTCGTCTGCTCTTCGGCATCTCACTTCTCATCACTCTCTATCTCCTCTCCCACCTCTGACGTATTTCTCAATACTTCTCTCTCTCCTCTCTTCCCTTTAATCCATTCCTAAATTTAACTTCTTCGACTACACAGAATATAGGAAGTTGTCATTGATAACTTCTATACCTCATTCATCTAGTGAACGCACTAACTTTGAATATTCGTCACGAACTCAGGAGATATATATTAATTAGGATATACATACGGGAGTAGCACTCAATTGCGATGAAATACGCGATACGCATATTCTCTAATTTTCAAGAGACCAGATGCAGAAGAAACGAGATGTAAGTCACCAGAAGAGAGACGAGTAGATCTGAATGAGAGTGATAGATGATAAGGAGAGAGACAGAGAGGAGTAGACAGGATAATACATCACTAATTACATAGACGTACCCACTTACACTACTTAGAATACGGATGACAACGATAGCTGTGGTGACATGACAGGATTTACGAATACATACCTCAGAGACAAGACAGACGAGTCTTTTCGAAACAAAACTGAGTCTCAATTTGCGAGAGTAATTAAGAAGATAAAGTAACGTCTGATATAGTGCTTGTCGATAAAGTTTATCATTTTATAATACTATTAGTTCAATGATATATAGTGGTGCTTCTACTCATTAAATTATTTATTAGTTTTTTTACTCTAAATTGTATTAAAAAGAAATTTAGAAAAAATTAGAGTATACTTAATATGGCTAGGCTTCGAAGTGCTCGGTTATATAAAAGATACTGAATAGACAATTTATATATGTTATACCTAGTTATTATAACTATAGTACCATAATAACGAGAAACTTATTTTATCTAATAACCTATAGTTATTTTATAGGGTAATTAATCGTACATAATAATATTCAACACATATTAACTAATAATCAATAATAGTAAGCTGGAACATATAGATGGAGACACTTTTTATTTATATGTGAATTATTATTATCAAGATTAGAGTACTATTTTTTAAGTCGAAGAATTTCTAGTAATTATATTATTTTTTATTTTATTTCTATTTTTTTTTTTTATTTAATATATTTATTTATATTTTTTTAGGTAGAGGGAACTATTTATGATTTTTTTGAGGGTACTTTATCTTTTGAAGGTGGGTGAAAGACTGTCGAAAAGGCCGTTAGAGAAATTATTATAATAGGCAGTTTTAGGGTAGTATTATTAGAGACTTTTTGCCTACATAGGAGGATTTATAACCTCAGTTTTACTAACGGTTATATTACGTATATACATACTACGTGAGTTATATAAATATTATATCAGTAAAAATAATAGGTTTTCTCACACTAGAACATGTAATAGGGTATATTTAGTTTATATTATATATATTACATATTAATTGAAAGATGCATAAATGATGACCTTAATCTTTATCCTAATTCTTAATTGTATATCTCTCGAAATACATACTGCTCAAGTTATACGTGATATTGTGGTTTATTTCACATTCTGATATAGTAACAGTGAGTGTCTCTCGTCCACTTTAGTAAATTTTGTTGTAGTGTTTCCTTATCCCTATATATTTACAATCTTTAGGTGGAGGAGATGATAAATAGTTAAATTAGATTTTACTATTCTATATAACAAACGTGTGAGAGTTATTATCTATACATATGGAATTAAGACATAAAGCTCCTAAATTGAATGGAATAGTGCTATACGCTGTGTGAGTGTATGTAGTTTCTTTAGTATATATTGTAGCGAAATAACGTGAGACTACTTAAAATTGTTAGAAATAGATAAAAATAAATAACTATATTATTATTATATATGATATTCACAGATAACAATTGGAACAAATTTCCTAATTATATTAGTGTGAAGCTATTGGAACATATATTATAGTATTATATATATATTTATAATCAATAATAACCTATAGCGTTTATGATTGATTAATAGACATAATTGGTGGTTATAATATTCAAAACTTACATACTGCACGCACTACTATATTAATGATAAGTTTTGGAGATATATGAGGCCTATATAACTATTGGTATTTCATGTTAAATATAATTTACAGTTATTTAATTAAATATGAGATTTAAAATTAACGCTTTGATATATATATTATACCTAATATACAGTAATATATTGCCTAATGTATGATTTGATACATTTTGATTTGTGTATTTATTTGTCAGCCGATTATTTTTTTTAAAATTGATATTTTGTCACTATATATTAAACTATGAGAAATTTTTTCGCTGATTACAAAAAATGTAATTTGTTTAGCGTGTAGGTTATTTGTAAGTTTATCTATCATAAGTGTTAGCTGAATGAGTATTACTTATTATGTGTTTAATGTACTGTTACATCACTATTTTAGCATTATTTAGGTAAGTGTGCATATGTTATTTATTAATAGGTTTTAGTGATTTGGCTACTGTTTATAGAATTGAAGGTTACTATTAATATCATTTTTACTCTATAATAGGTCTATAGTTGTGATATGCGGGTGAGGTGCGTGATGTGCTGCGACATTTTTTGGTGGCGGTGCGTTTTGTGTTGAGTGCGTCACATATGTATTCATAAAAGGTGGTAAACAGGTATCGGTGCTAGAAATTTTTATTTAATATATTAGAATACACATGTGTATTTTTAGGTGGTTGCCTCAGGGGTGCAATTACTCAATTCATTATTATTAATAATAATTATTTAGCGGCTGCGGTTTGTGATGAGGTTCTTAATTATGGGTTAACACTGATAGACATTTTTAATGTGGGTAAGCTTGAGTTATTATTTGTCATATTTATTGTGTTATTTTAGGGCGGTGCTGATTAATGTGAGTTAGCGGGGCTAATAACATTGCATTTTAGGAAATTTATATTATCGATAAATAGAGTGAGTACATCGGTTTCACTATGCAAACCCTACTATTTAAATTATTAATAAGCGGCTATGGGTATATATTACCTCTTCTATTCAAATTATGATAGAAAATAGACACCTCAATTCAGTTTTATAAATAAGTTACAAATATTTAATACATGTGAATTTGATAGTTTGAGTTCAAACATATATACTCTATATTAGTTTTTTGTTTATACTGTTTTTGTATTTGTTCTCTGATTCCTTGTTACTTATTATTTTATTATTAGTTCTTTTTCATTTTATAAGTGTTACTTTTAGGGTATTTTTTTTCCTCCTAGTATTTATTGCCTTTATTTTGTTTATTTGTTTTTGTTTTTGTATTTTTGTTTAATTTAGTATTTTGTTATTGATTTAGTGTTATATTTTTTTAGTTTTTTTTTTGTTTATTTTTATTTATTTTATGATATTCTTATTTATTTGCTTTAGGTTTTTATTGCCTAATTATTTATGTGGTGATATATATATATATATATATATAATCTTAATAATTTATTAAATTATATTTCACTAATTTATAATATATTTTAGTTGTATAAAGATATCTTTTATTTTAAATTTTTTTCGATATGCTCGACACATATTAATAATAGGACCTGAATTGATCGGTGAAAAGATTAAATCACACTTAATATATATATATTATATGATTAAATCTTGGATTTTAAGTGATTTATTCTCCTTTAATAGTGAGACTATTAGGGATCTTTATATTCAAATCTTAACTCAATGTGATAATCTGAAATGTTTACTCATCAGGTGAGTGATTAAATTATAGCTCACATTATATTAATATATAAACATAGACAGTTTTCTTGCTTGTACGTCTATGTGAGATAATAATTAAATCATTTTTAGTTTTAAAATAATTTATATAAAGCTATATAAAGTTTATAAACAGGTTTAATATAAGTTCTAATATAGAAAGCTTTATTTTACTGAATACTCGACACTTAGTTATAATTTATTCATTAACATATTTGTAGAATGTGGCGGAATATACTTGAATTTTCGTATAAAGTTGGAGTAAAACTTTTTACATTAAATATGTCTTCATTAACACAATTACATTTAGATTGATTCCTAACGGTGGTTTGAATGAAGCATAACACTAGAATTTAGTATGCTTCATGCATTGTATTCACATTTCTAACCACCCCATATCATTTGATATGATAGAGCACAAATTTAAAATAATTTAATACACTTATAATTTATCAAAGTACAAATATTATGAAATAATATAAATAACAATAATATCTTAGAATAGAATTAAATTGTGTCATAGAGTGTGTCCGAGGCTTCTATTTCTTTGGTCGACTTGTTGGTGATATTTGTGCAAAAAAAAACACAACAAATAACAAAAAAAAAAAACACAGAATTAAAAAATAAAACATTCTAAAAATAAA
>JABUQX010030277.1:0-21439 GCA_015478945.1 Trachelipus rathkii
GTTATTCTGCACCTTTATCTTATTGAAACATTTCTTGCATATATTGAGTGCATAGGTAAAATTTTCTCATAATTCAACAAATATATTTTAGTAATTAATCGCACATTTTTATACAGGAGAATTACTCACCAACATTTGCACGCAGGGACCAATCTACACAAACCTATCTTCCTAATACTGATTAATATTCCATCCCAAAAGGTTTACTACAAATGGATAGTGCGATAATAGCTCTGGGGTCGTGAAGTTTAGGAAATGTTGGGTTCTGTATTTTCTAAGAAATTTCTTTAATTCCTTAGTAAACAACGATCTTCAATCCACCCTTGTTTCAGATTCCACATGCCTTTTTATACATTTCTTTCAAAAATAGTCGGAAATTTGCTTTTATGTCGCACCTCTCTTTAAAATGGTTTCAAGTTCAGTTTTTTTTAACTAATGGCTTCACACGAAGATTTGTTCCTGACATCCGACGATTCATAATAAAATTAATTTAACTTCTGCACTTTATACTATTAACGGATATGATACTTAAATTTTTAGGGTCTGAAAAATTTCGGGGGGGGCCATGGCCCCCTGCCCCCCCCTAAATACGGACCACTGTAATATATATATATATTATATATATATATATATATATATTAATTATCTATATATCTATATATATCTGTATATATATATATATATATATATAATAATATATACTATACTATATATATATATATATTGGCTCTTAT
This sequence comes from Trachelipus rathkii, assembly GCA_015478945.1. Lineage (NCBI taxonomy): Eukaryota > Metazoa > Arthropoda > Malacostraca > Isopoda > Trachelipodidae > Trachelipus > Trachelipus rathkii. The sequence goes on from JABUQX010030277.1 coordinate 735, forward strand.
GTCTCATTATCTGTGACTAATGTATACGAAGACAATTTTTTTTTAATAATTTACGTTATCGAACAAATTGTTAAACAACAGCGCTCATAGCGAAAAAACTTAACTTTTCTCTCTATATATTTATATAACTTTATTACAGCATGTTTAGTTATGAATTTGTTTATTGAAATAATGGAAAGTGAAATAAATTATACACTAATATAAGTTAGGTTAGGTTTAAGTTAGGTTACATAGATTTAAACTTTTTTTTTAATTTTTTTTTAAAGTGTGAAGTTCTTTATTACAATAAGTTTTAATTTTGACTTTTATCTCAATACGTTTTTATTTTTGACTTTTATCAAATAAAAATGTGTTCGGATCCAAGCAATCGATATGAATAAAACTCACTCACAGATAATTAATAGACATGAACCATATGTATTTTTTAAAAAATTTAATATAACGAACTATATTAATAATATATATATATATATATATTTATTATATATTTAATATATTATATATATATATATATATAATATATATACTATATATATATATATATATATAATATATATATATATATTATATTATATAATATATTTCAATATATATATATATTTATATATATATCTATATATCGCTATAAGTTGGAGAATTTCACTAAAGAGACGAGATATAAAAAAAGCAAGTTAAAGAGGCATAAGAGGACAATAGGATGAAACACAGCAAAAGAAGGAAAAGGGTTATTGGTACGTGTGGCTTCTTAGAATTTTGAGATGGGAGTCTTGTGGTGTTGGTTGTGTGGATTGTCTAAAGTTAAGAATAAATTTTAGTGGTGATATATACGGTCTTCAAGGAATAGGGATACGCGTTAGAGGAGCTATCATTATAGTGCTCTTAGTTTTTAATGGCAGAGGTATTATATAGATATTTCCACAATGTTGTATTTGAATAATAGGTAAAGTTATTTTTTTGAATAGTGAAATTGCGACGAACGAGAAATTCAGATAAAATTAGTATTATTTCTTAGATAGTCTAATAATAGTTTAGAAGAGCTAGCAGACTAATCAGATAAATAAACAAAACAAATAAATTTAATTATTTATTTGGAAGAAAGCATAAGCCAATAAGCGGAAAGTTCTAAAGGCTAATTTAGTATCACTAGAACAAACAACGTAGTTGTAAACACCCACAAATAACCTCCTCTGAGTGAAAATTAAGGACATGGGTGGTTGAGGGAACATGAAAATGATTGTTATTTATTGCGTTCAAACATTTGAGTTTCGGGTAAGAAACAACAAGTACGTAAAGAAGAAAGGCATTTTAATTGCTCAACTAAAGTGGAAATTAAAAGGAAAAGACAAGGAATGTTTCAAAAATTAATGAAGAACCAAGACCATGATCCGGAACAGTCCTCCCCAATTCTAATAACACCTTCCTAAGTCACCAACCCAAAAGCAATGATTGCTCGGTAAGAAAGGAAGAACTCTCTCTCTCTCTCTCCTCTCTCTCTCTCTCTCTCTCTCTCTCTCTCTCTCTCTCTCTCTCTCTCTCTCTCTCTCTCTCTCTCTCTCTCTCTACTCTCTCTTCTCTTCTCTCTTCTCTCTCTCTCCCCAATTCTATTAACACCTTCCTAAGTTCACCAACCCAATAAACATAGGATGGGTTGGGTAAAGAAGAAGCATCCTCATCCTCTCTCTCCCTCCTCTTTCTCTCTCTTCCCTCTCTCTCTCTCTCCTATATATATATATTATATATACTATAATATATATATATATATATATATATATATATATAATAATAATAATATTATATATATATATATATATATTATAATATATATATATATAATATATATATATATTATAATATATATTTGCTTCGTGACTACCAAATTCAAACTGGTATTGAGAACAAGCCGGAATTCAATGCAAGATCAAAGGCCGATATGCTCCGATACAATTCGCTTGGAAAGTGTGCTAGTCCGAAATAAATTCAAAAAAAAATAGATGAAAGGAATGTGTTCTCACAACTTCATCAGTTGAGTATTTGTAGAGTGGGCACAAAGGTTAACTCTGCTGTCAGAAGGAACTGAACATAGAAAGGATGAGGGGCCTAGCCCTCACCCTCTCCTCAATAGGAGGATAATATTTGACTGTGGAGAGTTCCAAGAAAATCAGTTTAACTGAATAGAAAAGATATAAGAGTAGTGAAGGCCAACAGGCTTGACTTCTATAGAAGAAAGTTGAAGAGAATTGTTTGGAGTATAGAGAAGAGGAAACAAAGTAGCGGAAGTCATTAGACTTCACCCCTAGTGAGGTGTGACGAATTGTGGAACCACTTCAGAACACCATAAATAATGTCATCTAGGGTGCAACCAACCCACTCATACCGAGCAAGTAACTGGGTGGTGAGAGTTCCGGAGGAGCCCCAGAAAACCCAACCTGCTTAGAAGTTTGCTGTAGAAAGGGAAAGTAATGTGATCCTTCATTTAAGATGAGGTAGAAAAAGAAATGTCAAGAATGATTAACAACACAAAGATATACGGAAACTTCCTTATATCATAATATATATATATATATATATATATATATATATATATAATATATATTATATATATATATTATATATATAAATATATATATATATATATATATATATATATATACTAATATATATATATAATATATATATATATAATATATATTATATATATACTATTATATAGATTAGGTTTTATACTACCTCGTATATGTATTACTTATAATATATATATATATATATATTATATTATTATTACTATATATAATATATATATATAATATATATATAGTATATATATATATAATAACAACCAACTATATAGCAAATGATTATAGTACAATGAAATCTAAATTGAGGACATTATTTCTCTGAATATAGGCTAAGTTTTACTATCGAAAATAATTTTTAAAAATTCGTTTAAAGTAAAGATTAGTCTAATTATGCTATATGAATCTCTTTGATTTAATATTTTGGTGTTGAAGAATTATTTGTTTATAGGGATAATTGAAAATTAGGTGTGGTGAATTCACTAAATATTTTAAAAAGAGTTCTGTCCTAATTCATAATATTTTGAGGCTGAAAGAATTTAAATTTTTTTTAAGTATTTAAGATGAAAATTCTAGTTACGTGTCAAGCTTGGTTTTTTATATCTTCAAAAATTTAAGGAGCATTATATTTTAATTTTAGGGCAAAGGTAGAGCCTATCATCTTTTGATATTTATAGCTTTAGGATTTTGGGTTATTTTTTTGTTTGGGGAACGATAACATACAGAAAAAGATTCCCAAAACAGGAGAAGTTCCGCCTAAACGTAAGGTGATATCCCGAAGACCTTGAAGAAAGGCGTGCAAATATTTCAAGGAAGATAAAAGTACATTGGTTAAAAAAAATGTTCGCGAGGACATGTTAATGAGTGTTGCAATATCTTGGAAAAAACTGAAGAAAAGTGCAAATAAGGTAAGTGAGAAAGGTGGGAACATATGAGAAGAATGTGTCTTGAAAAGAAAATGAAATGAAACGATAGTAGATAGAATATTGCAAAATTATAATGAAAGATATTGCGAAAAACTCAGACTCAAAAAAGCTCAGAATAGAAAAGAGCGCACAGCAACCTGTGAAGAGAAAAGTCCAAAAGCTTAAGAGAAAAGCGTCAACATATGCGAAAAAAAATGCTATTTTGCGTTTAAAAAAAATAACCAATATATGAATACTCTGCGTTTAATTATTGGAAAAAATGGGCAGATAACTATGGTAGAAAATGCCACAGAAATAATTGAACGATACGCGACAGAATCTCTATAGGTCCCAAAATCTAAAAGGAAAAAAAGCCCCCAAAACGGGAAGAAAAAGGGCAAAAAATTTTTTAGAGTAAAAACGTCCTTCGAAAAATGGAAGAATATGAGTCTTATTATGGACAGAAAGCCCAGAACAGATATGGAAGAAATGCAGTCAAATATGATGAACACCTGGGGAAAATATTTTACACGAACAAAAAATAAAAAAAATCCAAAAGCCGCTTGGAGAGGAAAAGAACCCAAATAAAAGGATTAAGTGTCACAGATTCAATTCCTAAAAGAATCTTAAGATTACGAAAAAATTGCCGCCTACAAATGGAAGGAATTTAACGAAAATATTGAATGAAATGCATGTAAGAATAATTGATGATCATAGCCAAATTCTAATAAGGGTCCCAAATATTGACTGGAAAACCCACGCCCCGAAATCTTTGAAGAAACCGTACAAATTATCTGAAAGAAAAAATATCTAGGTATCGAAAGTGCATCAAACATGAGGTAATGGACGATGAGAATATGGAAGAATTAAAAAATTATTAAGGATTAATGCGTCAAAATCTGGTTACAGAAACTTAAATAGAGAAGAAGCGAAAATGTAAATGAAAACAATCGCACGAGAATGTATTGAAATATGCTTTAACAATAAGTCCTATAAACCTGAGAATAAGTCTTAACTACAATAAAGTCCCTAAACCGGAGAAATATAGGGTCCCAATAACCCTGGAAAAACCAATTGAAGATTCTAATAATTTATGGAAGAATCTGACGAATAATATGAAAATACACATGTAATATGATTGGAAGATATCTCCAAAATCTGACCTATAAACCCTTAACCGATATGGCTTCAAATTCCCCCGGTACTAGGTAAATATTACGTACGTTTTATAAGGTTATTTGAAAAGACTAGCTTCTCCCCTTTTAAATGTCAGAAATACCTCCTAAGGAAGCGTTTATTTTTTTATAATAAATATATTTTGAAATACCTTTAATGAAATTCAATATGAAGTAATGAGGACGTTAAAGTCAGACTCTGATTAATAAAAATGGAATATAAATCTTATTTTTCCATTATTATTTGTTTTATTTTTTAGTTTAGTAATAAATTATATGTTTTAAAACAGTTCTATTTAAGCATACCCTCTCTCCAAAAAAAAAACACCTTTTGGAACTTATTTGTTATTGTACTGAATCGGTTTCGATATTGACGAGTTTTATTATGAAAGATTTTAATTTAAATGAAATATGTGAACTTTGCATTAAATATGTATGGCGTAAAGATGTAAAAAGCCTTCTAAGAATTTTTTGCATTCAAAAAGGAAACATCAAGAAGTTTAAATTGAACTTCATCTTTTCGCTATTGAGAGGTAAAGGTTTGAACTTTGGGAAAAGGATAAGTTATTTAAAAAAAAAAAATATATGTGAATCCACAATTAATTAGCTTGACATTTCCTGAACTTATGAATTCAAAAAGATACAGAGGCTTGGCGCAAATAATAATCACATTGGTTTTCCAATCTCGGAAATATTAGTTTCAATATGCTTCATGATTATGCTCTTGGAAGCTGCGAAAAGGGAAATTTAAGTCATGTATTTTATAACCCAATAAAGTTTTACATTTGGTTTAGCAAACGAGTAAGAAACCTTAAATAAAGGTAGCTAACAGTGTTAGTAACTTTTTAAAACTATAAATTACTAAAAATTTCAGACCTTTAGGTTTTATTACAAAAATTGCTGACAAGAAGCTTTTTAAACAAATGTGGAGTATAAACATAGAATGAAATCAACGTGATAAAATATTTTTTTTGCATTAAAAATCAATCAAATACATCACCTTTAATTCTTTTTCGTTCTCCTTAGTTGTTTGTCTGCTGACTTTTTCATTCCAAAGATGTAAAAGTCACATATCGTAGGTGCCGCGGCCTTATAAATAAACATTTTTGTGCATCCCCCTTCATTCTTTTTATATATATAATATATATATATATATATATATATATATATTATAATATATATATATATATATCATATATATATATATATATAATATATATATATATATATTATTCTATATATATATATATAGTTTATAATATATATATATATATATATAGATAATATATATATTAGATATAATATATATATATTATATAATATGTCTTTTATGGTTTTTGGTCGCGCTGCCTGTTTGTATATATAATATATATTATATATAATATATATATATATTATTATTATTATTATCCTACTTTATTATTTATTTTTTTTTATCATTTTATTTTATCTTTCTTTATTATATTATACTCATTATATATATTCAGCTCATCATCTACAAACTTGGACCTACTAAATTATATCCCTAAGCAATGTTTAAGTATTATATCCTTTTACCCACCCCTGTAATGACTATTGTAGTTTATCTAGACGATATGGGAGAATAAGATTGTTGGAATGATACGTCACGAGTTTATAGTAACAGCAAAAATTTTCTTCAATTTCCATTCTCATATCTTCAAAAAACTAACAATAGCTACAGGGAAAAGGAATACATTGCTGGAATCCTGGTCCAAATTTTAGTGCGGAAATGTAAAAAAAAAAAATAAAAAAAATAAATAAAATAATAAATAAAAAAATTCTCAAAAACTACTATAGCTACCAGCGAAAAGGAATACATTTTTGGAATCCTGGTAAAATTTTAGATAGGAAAATGTAAAAAAAATAAAAAAAAAAAAATATTATTTTTAATAATTATAGTTTTATGTATTAGATAGCCTATTTAGACGACATTTTTTATTGTTAGTCGTTAAAATAAATCGACTTTCTTCTATTAATTTTGCTTTTTTTTTTTACTAAAGAATACCCAAGGGTATACCGCACGATGGCAGAGTCGGGGTCTCTCGGCCTTCCGGGGAACTACGGGGTAGGACTAATTCCCCCCCCTCGGGGAGGGTCTCCGGAACCCCCGCTCTTTGGGTGTCGCGGGGGTTCCTCCGCCCCTCCCCTACGGGGTATGGAAAACGTCCCCCCCTGTGTTCCCCGTCGGCTCGAGCCCCCTACATTGCCGTGTAATACCTTTACAAATAATATATATATATATATATATATATATATATATATATATATAATATATATATATATATATATATATATATATATATATATATATATATATATATATACCTATATAATATATATATATATATATATATATATATATATATATATATATTATGTCCCCTGCTCCTAAAAAAAAAATAGCCAATATTTATTTTATTATTTAATATTTTTTTTTTTTACATTTTCCTAACTAAAATTTTACAAGGATTCCAAAAATGTATTCCTTTTCGCTGTAGCTATTGTAGTTTTTGAGATATGATTTTTTTTTTTACAGTTTCCGCAATAAAATTGGACCAGCATTCCAGCAATGTATTCCTTTTCCCTGTAGCTATTGTAGTTTTTGAGATATCTGATTGAAAAAATAATATTTTGCTGTTAATGAAATACATATAAGCCTATATATATTTATAGCATAAATATTTATATTTATAATTTATACTATATATATTATATAATATATATATATATACTATATATAATATATATATAATAATATATATATATTATATATATATATATATATATATAGGTCAGCATCCCGAAAAGGCCAGGCATGTAACTAAAAAAACTATAACCAGGTAACATACGTAAAATAAATATCAATTTATTTAATAAGGAAGCAATTTTTCCCGGAATTAAAAAAAAAAAAAAAAAATAACGCTTTTTAAAAAAATTAAAATTGTCAAAAATGTTGAAAAAATTAGTTTTTTGAAAATTCGAAGCTGCTGCTTACTCCGAGTGAGCACACAGAGGTGCCAAATGTTGAATTTTTTTTTTAAAGCTAACGAATACCCACGGGTAAACAAGAACGATGGATAGAGTCGGGGTTTCTCGGCATACCGGGGGACGACGGGGGGGACTTCGTCCCCCCCTCTGTCCTTCCGTCGGCTCGAATCCCCTAAAAGGATATAAAAAGAAAAAATAACATTTTCTTCAAAGCGTAAAAAAAATGGTATTTGGCAACTTTTGCTCTCGAGACTAATGCAGGTTTTCAAGGTCAATCAGAGCGTGCACTATTTCAGGTCTAAGATTTTACTAATATTTAAGGAGTTATTAATAAATATTAGAATAAAATAATTTTTTTTTTAAGTTTCTTCGATGAATTTACTTGCTGAAATCAAAAATATTATTTATTTTCCTGTAGATGTTATAGTTTTCTAGTTACATGCCTGAACTCTTCGGGATGCTGGCCTATATATATATATATATATATATATATATATATAAATATGTATATATATATATATATATATATATATATATATATATATATATATATATATATATATATATATATATATATATATATATATATATATATATAATAAATAATATATATATATATATATATATATATATATATATATATATATATATATATATATATACAGAGATGGGCAGTACCGCGGTACATGTACCGGGTACATGTATCGGGCGATACTTTTTGTACCGATACCGGTATCGCCCAACACTTTTGAAAAGTACCGATGTAACGGTATCGCCCAATCAAATTTTTGTGTACCGGTACCGAAAAACATCGGTACTTTTATTCGGTACATTTTTGGTGTATCATGGCCATGCTTTGTATAGGGAAGTGTTTTTTTTTATTATTTAATTTTTTTTTTTAATAGATAGTTATGAAATAATGTACTTATTAATATTCTGTGTAAAACTTTGTTTTAAATTTATTATCAGTAAAAAAGTAGGCCTCCAAATATCATATTTATAACTATGGACGAAATTATCAATTAATAGACACCAGCTGATTTACACTGATTTTCATGAAACTTATAAGAAAAGTTGTAAATGATCCGTAGTGAACGAAAGTTTTAAAAATAAATTTAGAAAATGAGCCTGAAAAAAGTTGTCTGCAAATTTCATACTTCATGACTAATACTGCCAGATGCTTCAATTTGTTAAAAAAATTATATGCTTATATATACTTTTGTTAATAAAGAATAAAGATATATTTAATATTTCCAGCACTCACGGGTTTGGGCACGGGGAGGGAAGCTCCCTGTAAACTACGCATTCATTTACCGCGTTTCATGTGCCATGCATTCATTTAGCATCTAAAGTTGCTATAAATGCTATTTATTAATGCTCTAGCAATTTTTTAATTTTTTACTTATTTTTTTAAATTCAAAAATGACCCATTCTTCCTATAACACAACATCTCTCATCCTATAATATATATATATAATACTATATATATATATATATAGTATTATATATATATATATATATAATATATATATATACATATTATAATATATAATATATAATATATAATATTATAATAATATATATATATATAATATATTACTTATATATATATATATATATGTGTTGTGTGTGTGTGTGTGTGTGTGTGGTGTGGTGTGTGTGTGGTGTGTGTGTGTGTTGTGTGTGGTGTGTGTGTTGTGTGTGTGTGTTGTGTGTGTGTGTGTTGTGTGTGGTGTGGTGTGTGTGTGTGTGTGTGTGTTGTGTGTGTGTGTGTGTTGTGTGTTGTGTGTGTGTGTGTGTGGGGTGTGTTGTTGTGTGTGTGTGTGTGTGTGTGTGTGTGTGTGTGTGTGTGTGTGTGGTGTGTGTGTGTGGTGTGTGTGTGTGTGTGTGTGTGTGTGTGTTGTGTGTGTGTGTGTGTGTGTGTGTGTGTTGTGTGTGTGTGTGTGTGTGTGTGTGTGTGTGTGTGGTGTGTGTGTGTCCGTAGTGATGTCAATTATTTAGAAACTTGTAGGAATAAAGAGGGTCTCTGTATGCGAATTGCTCATGAACCTTCGAATTTTCAATAAAACCGTGTGGTTCCGATAATTAAATTGCATTTTATGGCAAAAATTATTTAGGGTTCATAGAGACAGTCATCTCGATTCAAATGGTAGTTACCTCTCAATACACGCGGAAAAATACGTGCTGCTGCCGTAATAGTTACCAACAAATGTTAGTTGTAATAGGTTTAGAACATCGTGAATGAGGGCCGAAACCCCCATATACAGCGTACGTTTATATTAGGTACTATTAATAGTTAGTTACGATGAACAGTTATGATTTATAACAGAAATGATTTATAACTCTGTAACACATCCGTTTATTTTTTACAGTCCGATACATAAAGTATTATTCGGTATAGTAATAAAATCATTTCCTGTGAGTACACTTCTGATTTATGTAGTACATTCTTCATCGTATTGCATGTAACATTATACGCGGTGGTGCGCGAAATGTCTGCTCTTATTCCATACGCAAAGTTCAGCCCGTCTGATCCACCCTTGTCATGTTGCCAATGTGATATTTTCGGAGTCGACTATCGGACAAGCGTGAGTGATTCGACTTAAGAGGTAATTAACTGATGCTATCGGTGTTGTGTACCCACCGTAGACACGATTCTTCAGGTAGCCCCACAGGTAATACTCCAGTTGAGTAAGGTCCGGTGATCTAGGAGGCCACGGAATAGGACCCCATGTTCCTATCCACCTACCGGGGTGTGTTACGTTTAGATGATGTTGCACAGCCCTTGCTGTATGTGCTGGGCATCCTTCATGCTGGTAGTACAAATTTTGACGTGTCTGTAATGGTACGTCACGAGGAAGGTCTGACAAAGTAGTGTCCAGAAATTCTTGATTTCATTCGCTATCTAGGTTTCTATGGTAAATGTCCGGCCCGATCAGTATATTATCTAGCAGTTCACACTACACATTTATGGAGTAAACTACCTGGTGTCACGTGCTGTAGGTGATATGCGGTGTTTTCCTCGGTCCAGTACCGATAATTCCACCCATTAATCGTGCCAATATTGGTAAACCTGGCCTCATCCGTCCACAAAATACGGAGCTGCCCGTCAAGTTTATTGTCAAACATGGAACACATTTGGACTACGAACTACAACCAACGTCCGGGATCGCCGGGATGCAGACCGTGCACAATGTGTGCTCTGTAATGAAAAATGTTGTACATATGTAGAATGCACCATACCGTTCCTGTCTGCCGTAAGTAGGTTGTTGGGTGTTCCGTGGTATACAATAGAAAGTCAAACTCCATGTCAAGGGTACGGGTGGGAGGTTGACTTGGGTGGCGAGATGGTGAGTTGGTCGAACCTTATTCTTGAAAACCTGTGTACAATCTGTACATTATAGTGGAATGCGGTTCCAAACGATCTGGATATCTCCGTCTATACACCTCCGTAGCTCTGTGGGCATTCTTGTCTTCAAAAATAAACGCCTCAACCATATCCGTCAGTTCCTGGGTTGTATACATATTATTAGGCATAGTGTTATCGGATGTTACAATTAAATAGCTGTGCTAAGACACACGATTATACATTCGTAAGTGCTCCGCTGACTGTTGTACGATTATACTGGAATACCGATCCCAACAGAGTAGTGTGTCATATTAATTTCGAAATTCATAATTTAGGCGGCTGACAAGTAGCAAATGTAATATTAAATATTACACATAAATGTGATATGCCCTCCCATGGAGATTTATTATGGGTTTCCACCCCATTCGGCCTTTTCTGAACGTATTACAACTAACTATTGGTAGTAACTATTCCCCGCTGACACATATGCTGCAAATATCTTCCCACGAGGATTGCCAGGAAACAATGTTTTGGATCTGGATGACGGTCTCAATGAAAACTACATAATTTCTGCCATAGAATGCAATTTCAGCATCGAAACTACACGGTTTTATTGAAAATTCGGAGGTTCATGAGAAATTCGCATACTGTGCATACGCGATAACCTATAATGATTAGCAAAAATAACTCTCCGATTTAATTAAGACACCTTTTATTCCAACAAATTTAATAATAATAATTGCCATCATTACGGAAATATTCCCTTGTTGCATATATATATATATATATATATATATATATATATATATACATATATATTTTATATATAGTTTATATATAATATATATACAAATGTAATATTATAATATATATATATATAAATAATATTTTTTATTTTTATATATATATATATATATATATATATATATATATATATATATATATATATTATTCTATAAATAATATTATTATATATATATATGTATATATATAAATATGATATATATATATATTATATATATATATATATATTATATATATATATTATTATATATTATATTATATTATTTATTTATATATACTATATATATATATATATATATATATATATATAATATATATATAATATTAGTATATATATATATATATTATATATATAGTGAGAATATGTACAAAGACTGATCTCTATAATGATTAATTAGCCCTATTAAAGAGATCACCTTGATATAGCAAATAATAAAATAGCTTTGGAATAGTGAAACGTTCCTTTATTTATTTCTTTATTATTATTTCTAATGACTATTTTACATGAACACACATTAAGATATTTCACTATTGTTCAAAATTAAATGTTTACTTTATTAAATACTTTAAATCTGACTCAAATTACAGTATCAATATTTGGACCGAGAGAGCGTCAAAGTGTTTGCTCCACGATCTCGATTTCCTAACTGAACTCTATGCCATTTGGCACAGGCGTTTTGGGAGCCAGAGGCACCTCGGTGACCTTGACACTATACAAAATAAAGAAAGAAACAGTTATTTCGGCAACAGGACTTTTTTGTACAAGCTTTTCTTACAACTGTGCACCAGAAATCTGGGTAGCACTTACATATATCCTTTATAAATTTTATACAATGTAACGAGTCCGGTACATAATGGTTATCTTAAAAGTTGCCTGTAACACCCCCTTCTGACAATTTTGTAAAAAAGTTTAGGATAGAGGAGACAGTGGCTACTAAAGTTAGAGAGTAAAACAATAATTTTCACCTAAAATAATAGCTCTCCTATTGGAGGCAACTCTTCATTTTTATGTAACACCTTTACTTTAGGCGTTTTTACCATCTGAAAGAAAACGGATTAGTATTTTATTTTATTTATTTATTTACTTTTTTTTTTTTTTTTTTTTTTTTTTTTTTTTTTTTTTTTTTTTTTTTTTTTTTTTTTTTTTTTTTTTTTTTTTTATTTTTTTTAAATTGTCTTAAAATGAGCCGCCCATTTTTTTTCGATAAGTACGTTCTGTTTATTAACTTTTATAACTTTAAAAGGGCCGACATAGCGGGGAGCTAGTTTGCCGACATTAAACTGTGTCTGCCGCACCACGACAAATTTTGCCTCATGTAACCCTTTAGGCACAAAGACGTGTCGATTTTTATAATTGGTGTGTGGCGCCAGCGGCTGCGCTAAAAGAGCGGCTAGCTTTTTAACATATGCATTATACTCTATTGGGGCCGTTTCCGAAGCAGGATCAACTAATCCACTAGGTATTGCTATATTTTGGCCAAACATCAAGTTTGCGGGACTAAGACCGTTCTTTGTTATCGGCGCGAGTCTCAGAGTGAACAACACCATAGGTAAGAGGCTCGGCCAGTCGGAGGGGCTTAAATCATGTTCCTGCAACATACATCTCAGACAAGCCAGCAAATTCCTATGACTTACCTCCAGGAGGCCATTACATCTAGGATTAGAGCTACACGTAGTCCGGTGCTTCATTCCCAACGCCCTTACAAAACTCCTCGAGACATGCGACTAGTGAAAATTCGCTAACCTAACAATCCGAATAATTACTGAGAATTCCACAGGGAATGGAAATAGCTTCGTGAATGAATGCATTTAAGTGTATTTCTCCCGAATTTCATTTCTTTGAGAGGCACAGCAAACAAGTAACTTACTGTAGCGGTCAATTTAACGTAAGTAAGGTATTTGTACCCTCTCGCATTAGGTAACTTAAGGATATCCACATGAACGGCTTGAAACTTCTTTGTTACTTCTTTAAAAACACCGTAATCAGGACTTATACCTGGTACTGTTTTATTTTTTTGACATGCTGAGCACGTGCGGATAAACTGTTTTATTTTTTTATGCATGTGCTGAAACACAAATTCATTTTTTATGCTCAGGAGGGTTTTATTCACACCCAAGTGTCCTTTATTGTGGTATTCGCTGATTACCTTCTGCACACTATTTTCAGGCACAAAAACGCGCGCATAGTTTAAAGATACATCGACAATTAATTCTATCTCCTTTCCGTCATAAAAGAATTTCTGTTTTATTAACTTCAAAGTTGTTTTCTCTCTCTTCGCCATCAGATCACTAAGGTATTTATCTGACTGTTGGTGCTGTCTAATTTCTTCAAAGTCCAAATCTCGTTTGAAATGCGAGACTAATATCTTTGCATTTTTATCAAACGTTGTTACTAAATTTATTTTTGCAATTTCCAATATGGCCGCTTCAGTGCGACTGCTATTTTCATTTCTAACCGAGAGATCGATCGGCGCGTTTCCATTCATTACCAAGTTAATAGCACCTACGTCAGTCGCTATAGTATTCTCAGCCGATTGCTCATTGGCCGTCGTGAATCGGTGGGCGGAGTCACAGACTACACTATTTGAACCTGCATCTTCTCCTACCTCATCCTCATCTCGGGCAATATTATTCGCAAGTAAATATTTTAATAACGCATTTTGATTTTCGGTAATTAACTCCATCGTGATATTAAAAGTACTCAAAATAGCTAGTTCCCTCAATTCCCTAGCATTATAATTTTGTACGTCATTAGCATGATTTATTTTATATACAAACGCCCGTGAACACGTACAGATACGCACATGTTTTCCCGCTAAAATTGCCCCATATTTCTTGAATAATTTCGTTAACCCCAATAAAAGCTTATTTACTGGCAAATATCTTTTTTCTGTTGTATTAAAAGACCCACTATAAAAAGCAAAAGGAGTCCCATTCTCATCGTCAGACATAATTACCGTATTAAAAGCTTTATGATTTGCATAAATGTACACTTTGAGAGGCGCATCAACTGCTGGAAACCTGAGCCGAGAGGCGTGACGAATCGCTTGTTTTATATCTACAAAAGACTTCTCAGCCTCGGGAGACCACGTGATTTTTTTATTAGAGCTATTTTTTCCCTTTAAATAATTATACAAAGGCAATGTTAGATTTGTAAAACATGGTATATTTTGGCGGTAAAATGAAATTCTGCCAACAAACGAACGCACTTCTTTTATGGTTAACGGTCGAGGAACATTAATTATTTCCTTAACTTTTTCAGATAATGGCGCCAGCCCTTCTTCCGTCAAGTCAAAACCCAAATAACTTAACCTTTTTACACCAAATTCGCATTTTTTTTATTTAAACAAATTTTAAAATAATTTAATCTCTCAAATACTTGTTTAAGTACCACCACGTGGTCTGATAAGTCTTTGGTCCCTATCAAAATATCGTCTAAATACACGTGTACACCGGGAATGCCTTGAAGTAATATAGTTAAAAATCTCATGAAACATGAGCTCGAATTTTTAAATCCCATCGGTAATTGTCTAAAAGAAAAATTTCCGATCATTGTACTAATAGTAAAATAATGTTGATCGGCTTCTGCCAAAGGCAGTAAATAGTACGCGTTCGTGACGTCAAGCTTACTTAATACCTTTGTCCCATGAAGCCCACTAAATATATCATTTATATTCGGCATAGCAAATACATCATTTTTCGCCACAGAATTAAGTTTTCTAAAATCACACACGATTCGTACCCCTCCCCCATTTTTTTCCAAAACGCTGATTGGGAAACTCCATTGCGATGGTGCCCTCTTTAAAACTTTCGCTTTTACTAAATTTAATAGCTCCCTCTTTGTTTGTTCGAATAGTTTATGAGGAATACGACGAGGTTTCATTTTTATTGGAACTCCGCTTATATTAGTTTTATAAGGAAAGAGTGAAGCTAATTCCTTCAAGATAGCAGTTGGAATGCTCGTCTCCTCTCCCCCACGTAAAGCACAAGTATCCCCCCCCATTTCTATTCTTAAGTTTCGACTCAGCGTTCCCCCCTCCCCCAAATTCTCTGAACAAATCATCCCAAGCTTTAAGCTGCTCTTCCCGAGCCTTAAAATTTTCCGGTAAATATGCATTTATAAATAAATGTTTAAATTCAACTACCAGATTATTAACTATAGGTATATCACTAAAAAGTTCATTATGAGCTACAGAAGAAGAAAATTGAGAGAGAGTATGAATAAAAGCCTTATCTCTACAAATTGTTTTATCACACAAATTTATACATTCCTTGCTCTGAGTATCAGTTAACATATCTGTTTCAAAATTAATATTAAACGAAAATTTTTTTAAAAACGGCATACCTAATATGCAAATTGGCAATTTAGTTGTTAAAAATTCTACATCATAAGTTCTCTTTAAACCAAAATCAATTGTAACAATTTCGCGTGAGTATACGTCAATTACGGTATCATTGGCTGCTTTAATTTGACCAATAATCGATATATTATTATCTCCATCCATAGGGAGTAAATTGATCTCACTACCACTATCTAAAATAAAGACTCTTTTTGATATTTTATCCATAATAGTATAAAGTTTATAATCTCTTACATTATTTAATACAGACATATTATTTATGACCGGACTTTCTCCTGTGGGAGCATCCGTCGCTAACATATCTTGTGCGTCGGTAGAGGCCAACGTGGGTATCGTATGGGTCACATCGATACTCTCATCACTATTCGGGATACTCAGAGCCTCGTTGTAAGGAGGATAACCTCCTTGTACATGCCATAGAGCGCTTTGCCCGTTACTCTTAAAATTACTCAAAGCTACCTCCCTATTATTATTATTATACCCATTAGAATACCAAACATACCTATTATTATTCATATTATTATTATTATAATTATTATTAAACCTACTAGTATACGCATGCAAATTATTTACTTCAGCAAAATTCCCATAATTAAAAATACGATAATTTTCATCTAAAATATTCACCTCCCCCTAACTCCTGTTCGAGGGGGGATCTGATGCGTTTCCCTGCCTTCTTTGGGGATGTGACTCATGGACTTGCTGACTTTCTCCATTTGGCGGGAATACCAAAGAATACATAGGACAAAATTCCGAATGACAGGTGTAACTCCTATGGAGAAATCTGGAGTGTGGTTTACATAACTCGCCGAGTAACTCAGCATTTACAGTGTTGCCTTGTTTACGTTCCCTAGGAGCATTTCTTCTATTTTGAAATGAAGGTTGTTCTTCTGTACGAGTCGGTTTGGCAGCGGCCTCACTCAGCTGTCCTGCGACCTTGGTGAGAGACTTGAGAAGCCCTTTCATCTCTCGAAAGAACTCTTTGTTTACTTTAGCCTCTTCTGAAACTTGAGGATCATTGTTGTTGTTTGTATTTCGACTCTCTCCATATGAGCCTCTCTCGTGTGTTGGGAACTGTTCTCCTTGAAGATGATTCACGGCCCCCCAATATTCTCTCCCCCGTCTCTCGTGTGGGGTTTCGTAGTCATTCCTATAAAAGTTCTTATATAAGTTATCTGCTACTTTTGTAATTTTTTCAAGACTGCTATCGTCTGCCAGAGTCATTAAACTTTCTTGTATGCGAGATGGAAGCTCATTAATAAACAATTCATGAACAAAAGGAGCACTGTTTTCAGCAAGCAGATCGAATCCTATTCTTCCCATAACATCACGAACTCTTGCTAAGTAAACTGAAGGAAGTTCTTCTTTTTTTCTTCCTTTTTTGAAAATTTCACTAATTTGACTTCTCAGGTTGGGAGCGTAAGCTTCCTCGATCGAGGCAATTAACTTTTGAAAGCAATCTCCCCCCAATGGAAATTTGATGGTTGCTACAATATCATGGGGAAGGACGGAAGCCAATATTCTTACGCGTTCTCTTGGATCATCCACTCCATTAAGTTTGAAAACGGTAATCGTAGTGTGTAACCAAGTCATCATATTACGCAAATCTAACTTTGGAATAGCGCCAATAGGCAGACTGGTCTTTGGAGTCCCCCCCAACGAGGGGGAGACTGTGGGGGTAACAGATCTTGCTCGTAGCGGGGTATGAAGGTCCTGACTTCCTTCCCCATCGGAGTTCGAATTTTCTTCTCTTCTATTTGGGGGAAGAGGGGGAAACTGCAGATGCTTTTGTTGTAGTACTTGACTTTCCCCTACCCCTCCCGGTCTTAAACCGGGGAGATCTTTTTTTATGGCTAGGCATGTTAAATTCTCTTCTGCCCGTTTCTTTTTTTTTTTTTTTTTTTCGGGGGTTTTTTTTGAAAATGGAGATTTTTTTCACAAGACTAGCGACTTTTAAAATAACGGGATTCTTCACGCTATTCCTTATGTAATAAAGTTTATGAGAGCTATCTACCAACGCACTAAGACTTTATTTTGTTAACAAAAAATTTTTTACAGTATATGGGTCACTTCACTTAGCACTATATTTGTTTTTTGGCACTTTCACTTTCAATATCACCACTATTTTTTCTTTGTTATGTGCCCCCTAGATCAGAAAGGGGGGTTTTTGTCACTGTACTGGGGTCCACCAAAGCTATGTACAAAGACTGATCTCTATAATGTTTAATTGGCCCTATTCAAGAGATCACTTTGATATAGCAAATAATAAAATAGTTTTGGAATAGCGAAACGCTTCTTTAGTTATTTCTTTATTAATTATGTCTAATGACTATTTTACATGAACACACATTAAGATATTTCACAGTTCAAAATTTAATTGTTTTTAAAATACTTTCAATTTAATTACCATTACAATATCAATTTTATGACCGAGAGAGCGTCAAGATGTTCGCACTCTGATCTACATTTTCTAACTAACTGAATTCCCATAGGCACTCCAAGGGTGACAAGAGTCACCTCGGTGACCTTGATACTATACAAAAATAAAGAAAGAAACAGTTATTTCGGCAACAGGACTTTTTTGTACAATCTTTTCTTACAGCTGTGCACCAGAAATCTTGGTAGCACTTACATATATCCTTTATAAATTTTATACAATGTAACGAGTACGGTACATATATATATATATATATATATATGTGTAGTGTGTGTGTGTGTACATGCAAAGCTATATATGGCAAGAGTGTGTGTGTGTGTGTAATTAAGGTAGCTAGATTATTCAAGTAAAGAAAGTAAAGAAAGAAATTAAAAAAGAAAATTAATGGGATTAGTGGGTTAAGAAAGAAAAATATTAATTGGAAAATGTATTAATCACTGTATTTTTATTTTAAGAAACAGAATTTTGCACAGAAAAATGGAAAAGGGAATTCTATAGAAATTCCCACAAGTTGGCAAGATGGCTGTGTCCTTAATCCAGGTAAAATGGCGCCAGCAAGTTTTGGAGAGCTCACTTGTTGACCAGTTCTCGTATAGATTGCATCGTTGGATGCGTGCAAGCGTCCGTGTTCATTTAAATTTTGAAACTTTGTTTTACGATTTTCATTTGATATGCGGCAAGTATTATCAAAAATAAATATAGTATAGATCAATTAAGAATTTACGACAGCTGAATCAGCACGAGTGTGAAACTTCAGGTAATATAAGGTGTTAAAAATATTTGATAAATTATTTATATTTATTGTCCATATATAAACAGAAACTTTCGTACAATAACCACTTAAATATATATGCATTAGCGTTTTTGAAACTCTGTTAGGATAATTAATAAAATGTGCTTTAGCCTATAATTTATGAAACTGATTGATGGATTATACCTTAGTTTGGGAGAGCCTTCTGAAGACAACAATGAAATGTGCTTTAGCCTTTTCTAATATATGATAGAGACAACTTGAAATTTGTGCGATAATTTGATAATTTAAAACCAGTGGAATACTATATTGATATTTATATAATTAATTTAGAATTAATTGATTAGGTTTGTTAATGAGTTATACATATTTATTTTAGTTGAAATTTAGTTTGATATATTTTGATTCATAGTTATTTATCAACAGCCGTAACTCTGAAAAGTTATTTAACGATTGGTTGGTAGGTCTTATATATATTATTTTTTGATTAAATTATGTTCAGTATTAGATTTGGAATATCGATTGTGTCTGATATTTGAATTGGAATTGGAATTAGAAGAAACTTTATGGCTTATTTTGAGAACTTGATATTTTGAAATAAGGTGGGAATATAGCTTATTTTTGAGAACTTGATCTTTGAAAACAGATTCGGAATACAGCTTATTTTGAAAACTTGATATTTATTTACAATTATCAGGTACTTATTTGATCTAACAAGTTTGGTCCCTGATTACTGTTTTGTGAATTGAATAAAGTTTGTGTATATATTTTAATGGAAACATTTTTAATTAAAACATAAAAGTTGTATATAAGAATATAAATATTAAGAGAGTTTTATTTTTATTTAGTCAACTTTTATTTTGAGTGTGGAGTTTATTTTAGTAAAGGTTGAGATATATTAATACTCTCTTAATGAGGGTTACTTTGTGGTGATTACATAATTGCCACAATACAATTGATTACCTCAACCCGATAATTGTATAGAAAAGAAATGAGCAATGATTTCACGATGAAATACTTTGTTGCCGAGTCAGATTTGTTCAGATTTAGCTTAGTTATACGGTGGTTCTAAAAAATAAACTTAGGTTTATTCAAGATTGGATTCAGATTTCTTTTGGATTCGATTTATTTACTGTTGGAGTTGGAATTATTTCAGAACTATAGTTTGGATTGTGATCATTACTAGATTTAAATAACTCAGACTTTGATTGGATATTTTCAGATTTAGTTTATATAGATTGATTTTTAGATTTAACCTTGGACTTAGACACTGACGACGAGTTAGACTCTGGTTGGCTCATTAATAATTTATTAGACTTCAGATTTAGATGATATTTGAGT